>VUQH01001498.1:0-13415 GCA_015106775.1 Etroplus canarensis
TAATAAACTGCAACAATAACTGGGTTTTATATATATATATATATATATATATATATATATATATATATATATATATATATATGTGAATTTCAAACTCATATTTGTCTTCTTCAGTCATTTCCTTGTGCACCTTGTGCTTCCTTTTTTAAATTACATGATTTTTTTTCACAAAAAGCATTTATTTTGGATAGTTTCTCCTTTTATTCCAGCAAATTTATCTTGTCCACTCTTTAAGTGTATCAATGCACAATTTAAAATGGCACATAATATATTTACATTGAAATGCTTCTTTTTAAAAAAAATGAGTTTTCTGTGCATTTCTATTTTTACACTCTATAGAAAACCAGAGGCATTTTGAGAAGCAGCGCTGGCCACCTGTGTGGTTCCTGAAGGAAGAGGACCGCTACCTGCGCTCCCAGAAGGAACGTGAACGTGAGGAAGAGATCTTGCGCAAGCAACACACCAAACGGGGCTGGTGTTTCTGGAGGCACCCATCCTCCTCTCCACATGTCTCTTAAAGTGTCTCCTTCACTGGCTTCTTCATCCTGACCTGGAAAGTTACCCTCCCATCCCCCTTAACACATATAGAGGAGGATGACCCTGAACCCTCTATTAGTGGATAAATGACCCTCAGAGCTAATTTGCCTGAATGTTAGCATGTATGGGGGAATGTATGTGCCTCTTTATAAGAGTGGTTGACCACGCAAATGCATTTTGATGTCCTGTGTGACAGGTGTGGACTCACCCAAAGGGTATGCGCATGGATGTGTGATTATATGTGTGCGGTATTGTGACTGAGTGATGCTTCCAAGTTGAGTGCTTCCCAACAGCCCTGTTTGATAATGGCCTGAGGCGTTGCAGTGCAGCCCCTTTTGTCCCTCCACACGAGCTCTGTCCCTCCACCAGCACTCACAGTGTCTAAATCGCCTGAGTGATTGGACTGGGAGCAAGGGCTCTCTATTTCTCTCAGTCTCTCAGTCTCCATCCTTCACACTGACCTTAATGACTATTACACATTGACCACTGCAGCTTCCCCTAGGGGAGATTACCTCTGCCTTCACTTCTATACAGACTGTTAGCTTGAACACACAGACCCATGCCCATGATCCACCCCTTAAAAACCAGCACTGTATTCCCAGGAACTGACACTGACAATGTAGTTATTATTTCAATATTTTTTTAGTTTTTATATTTTTTTTTTGTATATTTTGCACCTTCTAAGAAAGTTTTATCAGGGGAAATGGTGCATACCACTTCCAGGAAGCTGATGATTTCCATCCCAAACACAAAGATGTGATTGTAAATCTAAAGCTGAGGTTTGGTGGTGAGGGTACCTTAAAACGATTAGTAAGTTAAAATGCTCACAAAGATTGATCATAGCCTTCAGTGATCCTGATGTGGTTCTTGGTGTTCATCATCCACCCCTCCACTTTCCAGTCTGTTTTTCTGCACACCAAGCTTGCAAAAAAGGGAAAAAAATTGCAAAACAGAAGCTCAAGACCCTCAAGTCACAACTCTATAGCAATGAAGAGGATAATGAGTGCAATCCTTACTTGATACCTCTGCCGTGGAGGAATGATGGCTACAGTATTAAACTAATGAGTTTCTAACGTCCAGACCACTGGGTTACACTGAAGCACCTCAGCCAGCCTGCCTTTACACCCCTACACCACTAGGGGCAGCACTGCTCAGGGCCCTGACACCATCCTGCTTACTAACAGATTTTATGCATGTGTTTGTTTCACTCTAATTTCATTAAATAAGATTGCCAGTATAATGTCAGTCCATGCAAAGTGTAAGAAAAAAACTGCGTAAGCACATGAATTTGTAAAAGCTAGTGCATTTATAAGAAAACTATATATACACCTGGTTTTCAATACCAAAGCTGTGATTCTTCTTCCTCAGTTTATTTCTGCCTCCTTTTTTCTTTTAGCATGAAGGGATGTTAGGGAGAAGAGAAGGTGATTTGTAGGAGAAGAAGGCAGCACAGAAATATTTGAATCCTTCTGTGGGGTGGTGTTTTCAGTCTGTGGTGTCAGATGAAAACTGTCATTGCTGGACGTTGCCTTCTGGCTTTCTAATTCTGTTGTTCAAATTGAAAATGGTGCTGAAGACACAATAAGACAGTGTTCACATGAACACACAGACACATGCGATTTTATGTTCAGAGATTAAGCATCTGTGTAGTTCTTAGTGTTTACCTGCAAAACGAATGAATAAATTTAAGGATGTTATTAAGATTTGACATATGAGCATTTTTAACCCTTATTGTTTCTTCTTCCTTTACTAGCAATCTGTAAGAGGCCACTGATTTTTAGAATGTGTAGATTTCTGATTGAATTTCCAGCATTTACAATCCTGGGGTGTCTTTTGCTGCTTTTATATTCAACAGCAATGTAATCTGCTTTGCTTCCTTATTAACCAGGAAACTATTATTACTTAAGATTGAATTTGGAGTTATGAGTGTTCAAGAAACAGTTTAACATATTGCTGCATATGAAAGCAAATCTGATTTTCCTGTTAAGGGTGCTAATTTCTTTGGGCTTTCATACTGAATGTGAAAAAAGATGTGTTGATAAGTTTCTAGTTTTTAGCATGTTGTTCTATTTGTGGGTTTGCGCCTCTCAGCTTTCCCCAGGCAACTGTAGGTGTTAGATTGACTGTGTAAGACATCTGGTCCATTCTCCATGTAAAGTCATTGTCAACTCCTGAAGTAGCAGTCAGACAGGGCCCATCAAGACCCAAATGAGAATTGAGCTGATAATCTGTAAAATCTCAAATCTAAATCAAGATTACACATATTTTGGAATTATTCCACAGATATTTTAAATTATCCCAGTGCAATGCTTTGCGAATTTAGAAATGAGACCTAAAGCGGGGGAAAAACAGCGTTTGATGAACTTTCATGGCCTCGTTTTAGCTCCCCATAGAGTCTTTTGTCTTAATTGTATTAATGGCTAATATGACCCATTAAGCCTCTTCTCTTGGTCCAGGTGCCTTATAGTTGGACGGAACTGAAAAATTAAGTGGGATTTTAGCAATTTCTTAGTTTAAAGCGGCAGGCTGGTTCTGCAGACACTGATATGATGGATACAGTAGATAATGGCCATGATCGTAATTGTAAAATCTATTATGGTGTTCCTTTATGCACTCTCAGCCATTATTCTTCTGGAGGAAATTTTAAGACAACTTGCCTGTGCAGAATCTCTTGGTCTGCCTCTTGTTTTATGCGGAGAAATGGTCTTTTAAATTTTTTTATATTGTAGTAAAATATGTTGGTCTGATTATATGGCCTTAGATTATGATGATTTTTATAGATTGGGACTCACATCATGGTTAAGTTTCTCCACTGACCAGATGATTGAGTGGTAGCAACAGCAATTGCATTATAACTCGAAATCACTGTCTTTGAAAAGGCAAAGCTTTTTAATAAGCACTGGCTGGCCTGTGTGCTGGGAGGGTGCAACCACTTTTAAAGTGTAGTTAATTTGTGGCCTAACTTTGTCATTATAATGACATTTGTGTTGGAATGCACTTTGTTCTTCTTCTTTTTTGTCTATGACTTTACCTCTCTGCACTTAGCATGAATTGATCTTTGTGTAAGATTGTTTGTAAACCTGAAGATTGTAGCATGACATTTTCACATAAGTCTTTCAAATTTCCCACAACTCAGTGAAGAAATGGATAACATTACTTATTCAGTTTCTTTAAAGTCTTGTTGGCATTGAACTCCACGGTAGCTCTTTTTCTTGCTATGTGGCTTAATGCGCGTGTCTGTTTTACTAAATTAGCTCTACACAGCTTAAGGTAGCATCAGTAAATATCCAACTTTTAATACTACACTGGGACATAGACACACATTTGCTTGATAAAATAATGCAGAAGATTTTTTCCTGTGGTGCACATGTTACATCTATGCTGTTACTGTAGGTATTACATTTAATGAAGCTTGTTCTTATCATTTTTTAAGACACTGCATTTTGGGCAAAAAAGTAAAAGTAACTGAAATCAAGTATTTATAATATGAAATTTAAGAATATGCTAAATGTCTGAAAGCTAACTATAATGTTTGGATTTAGTTTGCATGTAATGACAGATGAACTGTATAAAGCACGATGCATGTTTCTGCAGCTTGACACAGGTTACATATACAGCAGTTTCTTAAGCTTGGATATTGTGACACTATTTGGGGTCACAACCCTGAGGGTTAATGGAGTGATTGTAGGTAATAATAATAATAATAATAATAATAATAATAATAATAATAATAATAATAACAATTTTGGTGATATCTTATGACATAGACAGAAATATTTCCAGAGAGAGAGAAATAGAGATCTGGAACTGTAAGCCTTGTTCATTTTGTTTAGCTTACTATTTTCCCCACACTGACTCCTACAGGCCAAAGGTATTTTTGTCACACTGATGCAGTCTGTAGTCTGTATAGTAGAGATCTTTCTGCATTGTCTTGATCATTATCTTGCCACTGTGTTTTTACTATCACATTTTCCTCGGTTATTTGAGATGGAGCAGTTCTTCCTTCTTTGCATACCTAGTCTCCCTATTTTAATGTGACACCTAGTGACTGAGAGAACACTTTTTTTGTTCTTTGGTGTCTCTCCTCTTGTGCCTTTAATGAACTCTCACATTTATAACCCTGTACAGGCTAATGGCACTGCACCTGCAGCCTTCTGGGCTTAAATTAAAGTCAGATAAGCCAAGAAGTAACACACATGAACACAGAAATAAATGTAGGTTGATATACAGCATCTTAGAACTTATGTGGATTGGCATATGTTTCTTTAATATTTTTTAAGTATAAAACAGCTGCTGGCTATTGGGGTCATGTTCATTACTTCCGTGATATCATATAGAGCTTTGCAAGCTCAATATGTAATGTCATCTAAAGCTACAAAATGGATGACTTGAATAAAATGACCAAGAATCCCAGCAAACCAGCAGTTTAACATAATGTTTCCTTTCAGGTGCCTGCACTTTCTCTTATGTAGCCGACTACTAACTTTCTGATAAATATGCCGTCTTTATATATACACCACTTTTCTTGATTAAAATTAAAATATCATTGAATTTTCCATTTTCTCTACTGAATCTTTCTCTTTAAGCCAAATTCAGTAGTGCATTATATTGCTTCTACTATTTATTTGCAATTTACAGTGTTGCAATGTTGGTATCCTTTTATCTGAGGAACTGCATCTGTGAACTACTGATTGGATTAAAGGCAGACATTACCTGAGACAACTTATAACTACATTAGTCTTTAATGTAATAGGTACTATTCAAAGTACAATGCAGTGGTGTAAATTTAATTTAAGTCCCAGCTGGACATAACTTTTCATCTTCTAACTGCTCATCACACTGTATCTCTTTACTAGGTTGGTATATTTGAAGAGGGGTGTTCACACATGGTGGGATTAACCCCTGGTCTATTCTGTAATTTTTAAGTGGATCATATATACTGTATTGTATTGTTATGCACTTTTGTTTCCATTGACTCATATGACTTTTATTAACATATACTGCTTATGTTATTATGTTTATTACAATAAAAGGCAAAAGAAAGAGCACACCACACTCTCAAACTATTAAGGGCTTTCAGAAAATTTACAACAATCAGAATGTTTTGCTGCTGTTGCAAAAAATGTTTTGAAACTAAAATTTTGTAATATTTTTTGAACCACTGTGATTTGTATAAAAAAATTCAAGAAGAAATGTAGAAAAGTTTTTTCTTTTTTGCCATTCAGTATTTTAATGTTTGACATGAATTTTATTAAAACTATTAATCTTTTGAAGTTTCCTGGCATGGATATCACTGTGTATTGTTTTTCTCTTTCATTTTCAACAAACAATACCACTGTGGACTTATAGAATTAAGAGCAATTGTTTTCTATTCAGTCAGAAATGAGTATATCAGAGGGACAAGTCAGGTTGAAATTAGTCAGTGGTTTGAAGATAAAGTCAAAGTTGGGATGATTTGGACATGTGCAGAGGAGGGATAGTGTATATATTGGACAAATTATGTTGAAGATGGAACTGACAGGTAAGAGGATGACCACGGAGAAGGTTCATGGATGTAGTGAAGGAGGACATGCAGAGGGTTGGTGTGACAGAAAAAGATGTGAGGGATAGGATGAGATGGAGGCAGATGATCCATCGTGGCAACCCCTAAAGGGAGCAGCAGAAAGAAAGCAAAGAGGTTTTCTATTTGAAGTCAGTAGTAATAAGAGAGGTCATAGTTCCAGAAAATGTAATTTATGAGTATATAAATGAGGTTAACTGAAAATACCGCTGGGCAATCCAAAAATGGGTTTCTTGAAAATTACATGACCATTTTAGCTAATTTTTATTGTCTTTAATGTTCAGAGGCAAACTGCAGTTTTATTTATTCATTATTATTTTGGGATTTTTTTAAAATTCAGTAACAATATTTCAGTCGCCATTTTCAAATAAGGTTATGTAATAATGCTCTCTAATATCAAGTAACCTCATGTCCTCTGTATTATTAAATATACAAATAGTGTTGGGGCTGGAGTAATATGGCTATTAAGTTTATTTTCATATAATGTTCCCATGTTAAAAGTTTTACATGGTTGCTGCATTATTTTGAGGAAAGAGTTGAAGTATTTCACTATACTGCATTGTAGAGATGTGGATGTAAAAAGTCAGTATATTACATTATCAAATATGAAAAAGGAAATAAACAGCCATTTTTGAATCTTTCTTTTGCCTTTCGCTGCCCTTTGCCTGGAACGCCTCATGCAAACTTAAGAGCTTGATGCAGACGTGCCACCTAGTGGAAAAATATAAATGCACAATCATAGTGAAAAAACTGCCTTTAAATGAAAGAGGTTTCCAGTGATTTTCCTGCGTATTAAAGAACTCTAGACAGAACTAGATAAGCCATAGTGGGTTTTTGCTATAATCAAAAGAAAAGATAGTGCTGCAGTTTGCAGGTCCCTGCACCGACTGTTGGATAATTAAAATTTCATAGGTTGATCTGAATATCCACTGCACATTCTGAAGCAAGAAAACTGAAATATGTAGAATAAAAGTGGTAAAATTAGTATAAGTGCCTAAATAACACATTAGAAGCAAGCATTTATTATAGTGCTGTTGTATTTGAATGTGCTGTTCTCTTTTTGTTAGGTATTGGGCTCCACCTCAAAATCACTGAATTCATGTGTTTCATTCAGTCCCGTTGCCACATGTGTATAAAAGAAGCATGGAGCCATGCAATCTACATTTATAAATATTTGTGAAAGAATAGGTCATGCTCAAGAGGTCACTGAATTCAAGCATTACATTGTAATAGGATGCCACTATTGCAACAAGTCTGTTTGTAAATTTTTTTCCTCCTTGAGATTCCATGATCAGTTGTAAGTTTTTATTATTGCAAAAAAAAAAAAATTGAAGCTGCCAGACTTCCAGTGTCCCCATTGTGTAGTGGTTTACACATTTGCCTTACAGGTGCAAGGTCCCTGGGACACAAACCCCTCTCACGATGGAGGGTTGTATCAGGAAGGGTATCAGGTGTAAAAGCTCTGCTGAATTACCAATGCGCATTAATCTGCTGTGGAAACCCCTTTAGGGTTACCACTGTGTATGGTGCGGATGGAGCATTGCTGACTTCGACTGGGGATATTGTCAGGCGGTGGAAGGAATACTTTGAGGATCTCCTCAATTCCACTGACACGTCTTCCACAGTAGAAGCAATAGCCTACAGATCTTGCTGGACGGTTTGTAACTGAGCTTGCAGTGTGCAGGATGAGAATCTGTACCTTTGAGTCCGAGTCCATAGTTCACAGCCAGAAAAGGGTGGATTGTCCTCTCTGAAATGGGGACAAGATCCTGCCCCAAGTGGGGGAGTTTAAGTTTTCGGGGTCTTATTCATTAGTGAGGGGTGAATGGAGCGGAAGATCGACAGACGGAAAAGAGCAGCATCTGTGATGCAGAGGTTGTACTGGTCTGTCATGGCAAAGAGGGAGCTGGGCTCTAAGGCAAAGCTTTTGATTTACTGGTCAATCTATGTTCCTACCTTCACCTATGGTCATGAACTTTGGGTAATGACAGAAAAAATGAGGTCGTGAATACAAGCAGCTGAAATGAGCTTTCCCCGTAGGGTTGCTGAACTCCCCCTTAGAGAGAGAGTGAGGAACTCAGTTATCCGGGAGAGCCTCAGAGTAGAGCCACTGCTCCTCCACTTCGAAAGGAGCTAATTCAGGTGGTTTGGGGATCTGGGATCATGGATTTCCATGATTGAGCAGCTACATGCAAGTCTAATAATAATCAAGCACAATGCCAAGCATAGGATGGAATGGCGTAAAGCAGGTCACCACTGGACTCTGGAGTAGTGGAAACATATTTTATGGAGTGAAAAATCATTCCTCTTGTACCTGAAAATCTGAATGACGGGGGAATGTTGCCTGTCTAACTGCATTATGCTGTTACGTTTGGACTGTAAAGAGAAATTTTAATGCTTCAGCTTACAAAGACATTTTTTTTAACAATTTTTTGCTTCCAGCTTTGTGGGAACAGTTTAGGAAAGGCCCTTTTCTGTTCCAGCATGATTTTGCCCCAGCGCACAAAGTAAAGTCCGTAAAACATGGTTGGATGAATTTTGTGAGGGAGAACTTGACTGGCCCACACAGAACCCTGACCTCAATCCCCCTGAACACCTCTGAGATGAACTAGAACGGAGACTGTGAGCCAGACCCTCTTATCCAACATCAGTGTCTGACCTCACAAAAGCTCTTCCCACAATCCCACAGACACACTCCAAAATCATCCAGAAAGCCATCCTAGAAGGAGGACCAACTCCATAATAATACCTATGGGTTTACAAAGAGATGTCACAAAAGCTCCTCTAAGAGTAATATGTATGTGGCCCAGTAATTTTGTCCATGTAGCGTGTGCAAACATGCATTTATTCTCTTATGACTTTTTGTTTCTTTGAAACTTTAGATAAAGGAAAGACTGTCTCTGCAGCTCACTTTATGTGGCTCCCTGTATACGAGCATCATGAAGATCAACATGATGTGAGCTCAGACTTTTAATAAGGTCTGGTTAGGGATCACAGAAACCCACAGAAACGTGGGGCTGCCATGGAGATGTTTAGTGATTTGGCTGATGATGTGCAACTTTAGTGGAGTGACAAGGGAACGTGATGATTCCAGGGAGTGGAATTTCCGTGTTCATTTGCCATCTTGATGTTTGTGTGTGTCCGTGTGTGTGTCACAGTCACACTCTTAAAATACACTAGTCAAGCTGTCTACCAACAAAATTTTAACAGCCACTGACTTGCATCAGTTTTCCTTTCATTATCTTGTAAATAGAGGAACTTACGAGCTTTTTGTAGCAGCACCCTCAACCTCCATGGGCACTAGCATCAATTTGAACACTGATTACAGACCTTAATGCTGCGTCAGCTGTGGGTTGTGTTCATATTTCCCACAAACTTTGCCCTGCTTTTGCACCACAGCATCGTAGAACACTACTTCAGAGTCACAGACATGTACTGACATCATCACATCTGGGTCTGATTTTCTTGGCTTCTCCTGGAGAAGATAAGATGAGTTGTATTTAAAGCACAATACACTGTTTTACAGTGAAGAACAGCACACACTGATTGAGTTGAGCCTTAATGTGAACTGTTGGTGGAGCACATAGAGGAAGGTCAGAAAATTCAGAAAAGCTTAAAATCTCTCCATGTATGACCTGACCATATCTGGGACAGAACTTTTTAGTGATTGAGATCTTAGCTATTCAAGGCCAAGAATATATTTTCAAAGCTTTAAGTCTTTCAAGGATATAGTAACACACACAGAAAAATAGGCATATGATATTGACATTCTACAAAATTGTGGACAAGCTTGTAATACTAAATGCACCAAATTATATTCATTGGTTGAGTGATACCATATTCCTTATTTTACCCTCCTCAAAGAATGTTTCATTTACATGATGTTTGTCTAGCTCTCCCTAAGGTCTGCTTCATAGACAAAACTCCCCCTCCCAAATTCCTACACACATCTCTAAATCAGGGTCTCTCAAAGCAAAGTTTATGAATACTTCATCATTCTGCCACTGTAGTCTAATTTAAGAACTTTGTTTTGATGAGAAAAATCTCCATTTTTACCACACATTTGTGGACCCTCTATATTCCCGCTTAATCTTGCCATTTGTTTTAGCTTGTCATATTTCAGTTAAATAAGGTAATTTTGAAATGATGGAAAAGTCAAAAGCTTATGTTTATTCATTCTTATTAAGATAAAGTGAAGAGAAAATAGATTGTCAATATGGAAAAGTACTTGTTTTTAGTGGTTACAGAAGTGAAAATGTGATTTAGAATTGCATACCACACATGCATGGATATTCAGAATCACATGCACACACTCACATTCACACTGAAGCCCAAGGGAAAAATATCTCAAGGTTGTTGTGAAGGCACATAGCTGAGTAGTGACCTCACCTTGAAGCCTGATGAGAAAACACCCAGATTCACTGAGCATGTGCAGAGCTCTCCTTTTCTCTCATTCTCTCAGATAACCAAAAGGTACATTTTTCTGCAGGCACTCTGTCTTTATTTTCTCCTGTTTTTGCCAAACTGTGTCTATTGTTTTAAGTCTCTACAAGCCTCAGTTGTTTTCTTGCCTTTTTATGCCTTCTGGCTACTTGAATTGACCTCAGTTATCTTTTAATTGTTACACCATGTTATTGATCCCCAGCTACATATTTGAGTTCAGCTGTCAGATAAATGTGTGCACCCCAGTGACATAGTACTTATGACCCATGTACCTTCCTCTAAGTTCCACTCATCAGCGCTATTAGTGTGTGTCATCTGCATCCACATCATTATTTACATAAGCCTCCAAGAAGCAATATTGTTTTTTGCTATCGGCCTATATTCTTGATGATATGCATGGAAAATAGGACCACATACAGCAAGGTCTGACATGTATGAAATACAGCAGGTGCAAAAGTAACTTAAAAGGTCAGACACATTCCTGCAACTCATATAGTAAAAGAGTAAATTTACAACACAATGGAATAGTGTCATAGTTCAAGGCAATATTTATGACAATATGAACAGAAGATTTAAAACCACTTCAACGTACACGCACTCATAAAGTGATAGCATGCTAACCACCCATGCTAGGCACGTAGGTCCTTACCTCTCAAAGTGTGCAGAGACCACTCATGCAAAACACATTATTTCTGAAATGTAGAAAAATTGGAGGAATCAGCCCAAGGAGTGACCCCTAAACTCCAAATGCATCTTTGACCTTTTCACACCTCCCATCAGGTCACAGCACACTTAAACCTGCCATACATGCCAGAAAAGATTTGGAGATATCCATGACTAGTCTGAAGTAGGATATTTAGTGACAGAAGTTTGTTTTATGAGTCGTGAGCAAAATTATGCTTTCTCTGTTATGTTGTCCTCAGTTAGAGGAATACTCATCTGTATATGGGCTTCATAGTTAATGAATTTACAAGGAGACATGTTCATGAGTGGTTTCTGAATTTAAGAGTGATGTAAGAAACTCTTAGAGGATGGTAATGTCTCTGGGCCACTCAACACTTTGTAACTCACACTTAAACTATTAGTTAAAGGAGACAGCTGGGTTTAAGCTATGTCAGGAAGGCAGGAAACTGAACAAAAGGAGAAAGGTCTGTCACAATTGGATAAGAAGTTTCAGTAAATGAGGAGAAAATCCCCATTAGGTCTTTCTCTCTCTTTCTCTCTCTCTCTCACACACACACACACATGCAAATCCCCAATGGACATACAATCATCTCCAACAACAGCTGCCTCCGCACCCAAGCAGAGGAAATGCCAAGGTTTTCTGAAGTGGAGCATAACAGCGTTACCATTTACATCCACAGCGAAAAGCTGAAAGGCTGGAAGGGCAGGATAGCCTCTAATAGCAGGAAGTTGTAACAATAATAGTGGTATGGGGATGTCATGCCCCCTGTCCTTGTGGCATGCAAGATTCAAGCCAAGAAAAGCTGAGTCTGAGTGAGCTGAATACTTAAAATAAGGGTTAACCTGATGTAGATGTACTGAGATTTGTATAACTCTAAAGAAAAAGTGATGCAGTGATGTTTCACGATGATAAAGGATCATGTTAGATTTGTGTCACTGTTTTACTTTTTATTTATCACGGCAATACCACAAATATATACCACAAATATATAATCTTATTCAGGGTTGTACTCCCCTTTAATCTATGAATCTGTAAAGCTCATGCATAGACCTATCAACTGTTAGAGTAATTAAACAGAAAGTTGGGTCCCTGACAGTAAAAAATATGCAGGAAGGAAGAGCAATACAAAGATGAAAATGGAGACTCTTAGCCTGACAAGGAAATTTTTTCATCTATGATTGCACTGGGTCACTGTGTCCATATTCTCAGCAGGATTACTCATCCACTGTTAAGTGTTTCCAGGTATAACTCTAGCAGTGACTAATACTGCAAAGCGTATTAAATGTTAGAAAAAAATGACAAAAAGTTCAATTTTATGTGGATATATCCAACCGTACTCTGACACATCAGAACGTAAAAACCTGTGACTTTTATCCTCTGCATCTGTCCTGGATTACCTAAGAATGGCTGCTAAGTAAATTAAAGAGCTCAGGAACATTCCCATAATCCAAGATCTTAAACTCCTGTGCCACTGACCCACAGGCAAATACCAGTGCATGAGTGTGCGTGTGTGCACATCTAGAGGGGGTGCCTAGAGTTCACAGCGTGCATGTGTGAGCCTGTGCATGAATGCATGGCACCGTGTGTATTTATGAGTGTGTTATAACATTTTATGTGTGTTTGTGTGTGTGTGTGTGTCACTGTTGGGCAGCAGCTGAACAGGCCCCCAGCCGTTCTTAAACACTGAAACAGCCTTCCTTGCTTTTTTATGTGCTTGCATCAGACTCAGTTCCCATGAAATTGGTCCTTCTTTGGCTTGTTGAGAGATCGCCTGCACTGTAAATGGCTTCTAGGGGGTGTGCCAAAGGGCCAGAGGGGGCCAATTCAAAGACAAAACGAGACAAAGAGAGACTGACAGATCAAAAGCTGCTGCACTGCTCCTGTAGATCTCTAAACATAAAAAAAAGTTTTTTTTTTGTTCATAGTTGTGTCAACAATAACATCACAGTGATGAAAAACACAAAATATTGTATTGCTTCAAGCTGTGGCCCCTCAGCTGGGGCATAAATACAGGCAAGTTGCTTTATGGAAACAAAGATGATCAAATTAGGATATGAAAACAGAAGGTTTTCACGAACCGTGCAGCTGGGTGTCTGTGTTGCTCTGCTGAACACTTTTCTTCCAAGTGACCAGCTAGTGAAGTCATTAGGCTTTCCGCTTTCTTAACGGGAGGTGGGGCGCTCTCCATAA
>VUQH01001498.1:13435-31882 GCA_015106775.1 Etroplus canarensis
GAGGGGGCGCCCCCAAAAAAAAAAAAAAAAAAAAAAAAAAAAAAAACGCATTCTGCACAAAGACCAGTGTGCAGTCCCACTCTCCTCCACGCTGTGAGCGCGCAGCGCCTGCACAGATCGCTCCAATTTGGAACTAGAAGCTCACATTGAATGAGCCTGGATACATTTGCTGCGGTTTCTTTGGCCGAACCCTCAGTATTCCGCTGTGACTGACCTCCAGCAGAAGATACTCCGACCATCGGGACCTGTGAACAGAGGAGCTGCGGGAGCGGTCCGGAAACTTTCGCCACCATGAGCACGCGAACGGTCAACCTTGATACCTACAGCCTGTCGCTGCTCACGGCCAAAGAGGACATCCTCAACCCGCGTTCTTCCACGAACTGGTAACACATACTTGCATCTACCAGCTTGTCTTTTTCATAACAGTGAAAACCCAGTTGCCGACTTTGTTATTCTGTTAGTGTTTATAGTGTGAGAACAGGAGTGCGCGCAGGACTGAGTAACTTTAAGGAAAGTTTAATCTTCTCCGCCTTGTTTTACTAAAAGCCAGTCGTAGCAGTTGCGTAAGAAGAGGCTTGATTTAAAGCTAATCCAGTGACGGATGTGGAGGTAGCCAGCGCAGGGACAGCACGCAACCTGGACTGTATTTGCGAGATGGCAAATGCAAGCCGACTGGTTGATTGGCAATGGGATACATTGACTTTAATTGCAGCTCATGACGCACTCCAGGCGGCTGGTGTGGCTCAGAGCGCAGCACCTGGCTCTCCGTGACTCTGCTATTCTCCCCCAGGAGTTGTGAGGCTTCATCGGATCGTGTTTCTGCAGATGTGCTGATCCCTGACATGGGTTGTCTTTCAGGGAGAGGCTGCTTAATCTGAAAGGCAGAATTGCCTACCTTTACATGACCACTAATTAAAATGCAGAGCAGCAGCTCACATGCGCTTAAGGAAAAATGTCATACGCCAGGAGTGTAGATGAACACAGAGCCAGTATTCAGGCTAAAATTTAGGACAGTTCAATCAGTTGTTTTAACAGAGGAGCTAGTTTTACAAATCATCGATTCTTAAGCACTGACAAAGTAAATATATTTTTTCTCACTGTGGACTGGCATGTATGTGAGCATATGTAACCTGAGCACCTGACACTTGGATCATTCTGTCCTTTTGTCATAGCGTTTTGCTGGTCTGTCACTATGGCAATCTGTCCTTCTTTTGCAAACAATGTCAGTCTTGCTATGTAATAGTCTACTTCCATTTTCTCCTTTGTTTACATTGTGTGTGTGTGTGTTTTGTTATCCCCAGATGGGAACATGTTAGTACAAAAAGAATTAGCTATACATTGCATAATTGTAAATGCACCTCTCTTTTGCCACATGTCCACTCACTTCAGAGAAGTTAGAGTTTAGAAAAAAAAAATTAGAGACCCCAACTCACACATGTGCTCAAGTGGAAGTAGCGGACAGATTTGGTCCCATCTCTGTTTCATCTTCCTCTGCTTCAAATCACTCTCCCCGCCCACTTTCTTCCCACATTCTTCCTGGCTTCACTTTGGAACTAACAACGCCATTCAGGAAATGAGATTCAGAGCACTGTGAGTTAACCATGACATGCTGAAATCTGACAGCTTCATGAATGGGTTGGAAACACTTTTCCCCATCCAGACAGACTTGCTAAGTTTCCATTCTCTCTTCAGTTTGAGAAATCCCTGAAAGTTTCCATGTTAAGAATAACTATTTAGTTTTTGTCCCATGTTAACTGCTGCATACTGACACTTCACTGAACCAGCAGTTCCTCATTTGAGAGCATTTTCCCCCAGCTCAAACAACAAATCTCGACTGGGACTCTGCCAACCAGGCGCCCAAAACAATTCCACAAACATGTGCAGATGCATATGCCTGTGACTACAACAGAGAAAACATAGGAAAAAGGAAAGAGACATTCTTCAGCATTTATTCAGCCCATTTTCAAAGGCTGAAGAACTCATCCCTGACTGAACAGAGAGGTGGGAGGTGGACATGATGATGTCATGATTCCCACAAACTGTTGAGACAGGAGCCTCACCCAATCCTTGGGTGTGTGTGTGTATCTGTCTATGTTGGAGGATATTGGAGGGGTTTTAATGTGCATGCATGTGAGCTTGCACATCAGTGTATTTGTTTCTGGATGTGCATATGCATCCTGCAGAAACTATTGAGTTTAGGGCGTTAAGAAGTTTTCACGGAGGCTTGTTTTGCTGAATGATCCCGCCCCCACTGTGTGGCCTTGAGATCCCTGTGTGTATTATCTAATGACCTTGTGTCCTGAATGGGAAACAGACCCTTTGTGGGTGAGAAGCTAGAGAAAAGACCGGCAGTTTCAATGCATCCATCATTCAGACCTCTCAGCTCAACACACAGCCTTGGAAGTCTGCTCAGTCTCCCAGACCACTGAAGACTACCAAGAGTGTTAATCAGAAACTGGAAACTTGTAATGTGTATGTGTGTGTGTGAGACAGTTTCCAATAAAACTATGACTAATGAATGGTAAGAGGTCACAGTTTACATCATTAGACTTTATCATTTTGTACAACACAGACCTATTGTTGTAGCACCTACCTCTAAGGAAGTGTAAATATGACCAACTGCCAGGAGTTAGGATGATGTTTAGAGTATTGTTTCAACCATGCAAAGCACATCAGATAGGAATTCATATTAAGTTATGGAGTGTTTTCATCAGAAAGGGTGTGGGTTATATCCTGACATCTGTGGCCCTGGGCAAGTTGAACACAATTTTTTTGATTGTCATTTTTGCAGGTCTGTTCTCTTGTAGGGATCGCTGCAGTCAGGAAGTGAAACATAAAGTAAATATCTGATTTCATTGAAGTGGCATAGCAATCAAGCTTAGTATTCATACACCAATCAATCTTGTCTGCACCCATTTTTGTTTGGCTTTCTAGTCCAAGTCTAGTCTAGTATTTTATTTAGATTCATTTTATTTAGGTATCATCTGATATGAAACTGCTAAATTACTAAAAATTCCACATTGATCTGAAATTACTTATTGTTTGTTGAATGACGTAAAGCCTTCATTTGAGATCTGTTTTTGGCAGAAGTGCAGCTACCAAGTGATCTGTCATCAAATGTTAATGGTCACACAGTTACAGGTATTATGTTTCACTATTGTCACTTTGAAATAGAAATTGACAACTACCAACATTTATTTTTTAGAGACATCAGTTATTTCCAGTAAAACCTTCTAAATGGTGTTTAATAGGTAGTTTTTTTTTTTGCTTAAGAAATCGACACTAAGCATTTACATTTAAGAACAGCCTTCCCTTCTCTCCAGGCCTCTAATCTGCTGTGAAGGGACTCTCCTGTTGATGATAAATGAGACAGTCTTTATTACAGCATAGGCTGTTTGTGTTGTTCTTACTTTCCAAAATTTCCACAGGCTCATGCATGATTTACTGACACCTAAACAGTCCCTGGGTCTAAAGTTTCTTGCTAGATGGGATACACCTGTGGTGCAGGGTCATGTGTGTGTGGATGTGCATACTTGAGTGCTTCTGTCTGTAAATAGTAATAAAGTTTAGTTAACACTGTTATCAGTAAGGTAATCTCGGCTCGAACTTCCTTGCACAGGTTCTGCTTTTTGTTCATTACCTTAATTATCCACAATGACCGACCTGTCAAAAAAACCCAGAAGCACAATAATTTTAGCTTTTCACACATGTTTGGTATTGTGTAATTATACCTCAGGTAGGGTTCTCACAACTTTCTAAGTTGAAACGATTCCTATTGATCACCTTACTGTGAAATCCCTCAGAAGGAGACTAAGCAGTCTGGTTGATTTCCTTTTTCTGCTCAGGCTGAGGCTTCAAAGGTTGCACAGTTGCTTCCAGGCTGACTGATAACAAGCCACGTTTCATTGATCTATGATATAAATAGCAGTATACTGTAAATAGGATGTCAAAGGCGAGTACATTGGATTGATGCCCTTTCTAATTTCTCTCTGTTGCACCATTCCTGGCTGTGCTTCCTGTAACATACCTTGTAGTATTTTTCTACATGAGACATGCATCCTGCCACTTATTTTTGCTCTAACAGTAAGATTAGAACTAGGCCCGATCAGGTGGGTTTCTTGGGTGGACACTGGGACACTTGAGCACTTAGACTGATCAGAGCACAACTGGAGTCAGCGGAGTGCTTGTGTGACATTAGGACAAAGATTAAGCTCACAGTTGCACGGCACTGTGTAGGCTGTGCCTTCTGCAGAACAGTACCCTCAGCTTGCTTGCTGCCTGTGTGAGCAAGTTTGTGGGTGGCATGTTTGAAGATGATGACAATGATAGCTATAATGGCTGTTGTACGTATCCCTGTTTAGATGAACTTAGAGAATGATTTGAGCAGTTATCACTAAACAATGCTTTCTACTTCCTTAAATGTTGTTTAGATTTATCTGGGGTCTCAGATGAAGCTGCAGGTTAATGGTAGGTTTTATGCATGGTGAGACTTGACTGCAGAAGGTTATACTGTATGTGTGTCTTGTGTCTGTTTGCCTGTGCATGTTTGGGTTCCTTAGTGTGCAAACTGTTGGTTGGGAGACCCCAAATTTGCACTGTGTGACTTGTGACTTGTAACTGGCCCGCAGAAAATGTAAAACATTGGTAATTGATGTTTCATGACTTGTGTTACTGCTGTGCCATTTCTTTTGGTGTCAGTTGTGAACAATGAAAAAAAAGGTTCCACTTTATAAAAAAGATATTGTACCCAGTGGCTGTTTTTATTGCAGCAAAAGTTTTGCATTAAGATTATTGTAAACAATAACCCTCAAAGTATTTTGTTAGTCTTCCTTATACCTGACCTTTCTGTTAAATCCTCCTTTTGTTCATTCAAGTGCCTGACATAAGTTGATCTCTGTGCAGATGCCCTTTGCCCATTGTTTCCACTGGAACTCTGTCCTTTTCTGTGCCTACAGCAGTGGAGGCAACAAATGTGTTATTGTTTGTTTTTGCAATTCAAAATAAAGGCTTCAGCACTCTGGTGGAAAACTTGGTCAGGGTCTTTGCAGAACTATGATTTTTTTCATGAAAATGCTATGAAAACGACGAAGGGGTGGGGATGCCTGTTTGACTATTTGGTCATGCACATAGCCAGGGTATTATTTCTAAGGGTGTGTCAGATAGCTGTCTAGAAACATCTGCATTTTAGTGTTTCTTCAAACATTGGCAAGTGAATGAGTGCAGTGTGTGGGGTGTGTGTCTTCTAAGCTAAGAGGATTTCTAAGCAATGATTTGGCATACTGGAGTGTACAAGTATAATGAAAGTCATATAGTAGTATTACAGATACAGGAGTGATCTATCTATTGTAATACTGCAATGCTTATATTGAGAAGTGCTGAAAAAAACATACTATGCCTATAAAAATTATTTAACCCCCCCCTTTAACATCACCATTTTATTGTTATAATAAATGAACTCATTGGTCAATATAATTTGGTTTTTTTGACAAGAATTTGAAAGAAAATCTTGTGTCATGCCAAAGTGAAAACAGAGTTTTACAAACTAATGTCAATTAATTAAAAATGTATAAGGTAAAATAATTGTTTGCATAAATATTCACCCCCCTTTAAAGGGACTGACCTAATTCAACAGAAGTACTGCTAGTTGATTCCAGCAGAGTCACATTAGTGAAATGGAGATCACCTGAATGCAGTTGATGTGTGTCATGTGATTGTAGTATAAAAACATCCATGTCTGGGAGGTCCAGTCTCTGGTTCATTGATATTCCTGCTACAATTGCAACATGAAGGCAACAGAACCTGCCAAGCAACTAATAGAAAAGATCATTGAAAAGTATAAGTCAGGAGATGGCTACAAAAAGATTTCCAACTCACTGGCCATCCCACAGAGTTCAGTCAAATTGATCATTAAGAAATGGAAAGAGTATGGCATATGTGTAAATCTGCCTTGAGCAGGGAGAGGCCACCAAGACACCTACAACCACTCTGAATGAGTTAAAAGCTTCGGTGGCTCAGTTGGGAGAGACTGTACATACAACAGTTGTCTGGGTTCTTCACCAGTCGAAGCTCTATGAGAGAGTGGCAAAGAGAAAGCCACTGTTGAAAAAAGCTCATATGAAATCTTACCTGGAATTCACCCAAAGGCATGTGGGAGACTGCAAGGTCAACTGGAAGAAGATTCTTTGGTCTGATGAGACATTGACAGAAGCTTTTTTTCTTTTTTTTGCAAATTCTTGTCAAAAAAAGTCCAATTATATTGACCATGATTTATGATTTTATTGATGCAATAAAAGGTGAAAATTCCAAGGGGGTGAATACTTTGTATAGGCACTGTATATGAGACACAGTTCTCCTAGTATTGTTTCCACAACCTCAAGTAGCCCCCACACAGCATTTTTAATGACTAACAATATTCCAAACATAATGGTAAATGAACGTTCTGTTTTTTGGATCTTTGATGATTAAAAAAGAACAACCATGTAATCCTGTTTGTTTTGTCAGAAATAATATCTAAAAAGTGCTCCACTTCTTTAAAAGGTATGAGAGGAGTGGCTGTAGCTAAGGAGGTAGAGCTAATTGGAAGGTTGGTGGTTTGATCCCCGACCTCTCTAGTTCACATGCCAAAGTGTCCTTAGACAAGATATTAAATCCCAAAATGCTAAAAAAGCATTTAAGGCATAGAGACAAGTGCTGTGTGAATGAGAGTTTTAGTAAAAAGCACTTTGAGTGCCCAGTTAGAGTAGAAAAACACTACATAAGTACCTGTCCATTTCACTACTTTGCTCTAGCATCTTTATTGCAGAGATTGCGAAGCTACTGGACAGTAAAAAGCATTGTCAAAAGAGCTTAGATCAATTTTGTGAAAGTAACAAAGTGCATGGAGAGAAATTTTGTGAATGTGCCAAGCACAACAGAAGCAGTGCTTCCTCTTAAAGGAAATGGCAATATTTAAAAACTCAGTCCCATCTTCCCAAATTTTTCTGCTAGCAATGGCAGGATGTCTGTAATATAACTACAAGGGGCAACTATTCTCTTGTTTTGTCACCAACAGGATCATGTTATTTGTGACTGTTTTTGATTTTATCCTCCCCCAGTATACTGATCCCATGTCAGCAAAAATAACTAGCTCATAGTGTTATCAAATTAACATGTTAACTTTTGCAATTCAGTTTAAACCTTTAATAAGCTTAAAATTAATTAATACAGCTGCATTTTTTTGGCTTCATGTGGTGGCTGAGTACTCGAGTTACTTTGGACAATTTAGACAATGGTCTCACCTCCTCCTCGAAAACATCAGAGAGTGAACTGTAGGAAGAACAGTCAGGTAAACTCGTTCTGCCATACTGAGCTATATAGAAGTTCATCTTTCAAAAAACAGTAACAATCAAGTAATTATCAAGTGTTTAGCCACAGTATGAATAATATTTCTTTATTTTTTATAATAGTATTCAATTATATAGAGAAAGCATTCTTTTCATTATACATTAAAGCAAACAAAAAATGTCAGACTTTGAAAATACACAGTCCTCTTCCTGCAGCTCTCCCCTTTGTTCTCTCTGTTCTAAGCCCCCCACCTACCAAACAAGCACAACAAGCATATATACAGACTAAAATTAGTCAGTACTGGCTTTTGGCTTCACACAGTATGTAAGTGCCAGTGTTGCAGTTAAAATTCCTTTTTTTACCCATTCCACCACTGTTTCTTACATGCTTATGAGAAACTTTCTTTCTCTGTATACTACTTTGTATGACTCACGTGATCCGATTGAAGAGACATCTGAAGTTTCTCAGCATGGGCTAGACTTTTTAAAGCCTGAAGAATGTTTAAGTTTTGGTTAATCTCAAAAGAACTGAATTACAATACGTTGAGAAGTTACTATAGAGTTTTTTTTGTGGCTGGCAGTTAGTGTATTGTTCATTAGTACCTTCAGCTGCTCCCTTGTGTTTTCCCCAAGGGGTCACCACAGTGGATTAATCCGCATCGGTAATTTGGCAGAGATTTTACTACGGATGCCCTTCCTGATGCAACCCTCCATGATGAGAGGGCTTGTGTCCCCACCTGGAATCGAACCGGAGACCTTTTGCTTGTAAGACGCACGTGTAAACTACTACACTACCTTCTCTTCTTTCTTTGTGCGTTGTTACATAACTTTACACTTAACTTTTTACTTATGTTTACTGATAATGCCAACTTAAGTTTTTATGCAATAGTTCTTTATTCCTTCAGGATGACTTCACCTCCATTTTTCATACACATTTGAGTGCATGCAAATACATAAGCACACAGACCAACATCGAACAAGTTTAATGAAGACACCCTGACCTTTCATTCTTATAGCTTCTGACATTGTGAGGTATCCTAAGCTGTGCTTGTGGAAATGTTTAAGCAATTGCTCCTACTTTACTATAGTTACAAAAGAGAATCCGGTTTATAATCCTGAAATTCTGTGAGTTTCATTTACCATTTTGCAGAACAGTAACACTGAATGCAAGACCTCAGTTGGGAACTCCATTTCCCTTTATGCTGTCATGTTTGTTCACTTGCTGGTGGTGAGATTGAGTTGTGCGTCCTTTTGGAAAGTTGGGGGGACTCTGTTGTCTTGACGACCCTGGTGGGAAAGCTAGGTTGTTTGCTAAGAGAGACTGAATGAATTGAGGGAGATGAGTGGAGCGGGGCTGAGGAGGATGGGAAGGGACTACAAATGAATGAGCCAGGTCACTTGGTAAAAGAAAATAAAGAGGAATAATGAGATGAGAAAGGACATGTGAGAGGAAGGAGAAAGAACTGCAGCAGATGAAAGACCAGTTCAGAAGGGTGAGCTGGACAAGAGGTTTTTAAAAAGCAGAGTCAGCAAATTATAAAACTTAGAAAGGTGGTAGAGTGGAGAAAAGGGGAAGCTGAGAGGACAGGTGGAGGGATGAAGAGGAATGAGAATAATGTCAAAGAAATAAGAGAAGCAGCAGAGAAGATGGAGTAAATGAGGTTGATACCTGCTTTGTTTAACTGAAAGAAATAGTTGAAGATAAGATGCCATCTTGCTTTCAGTGGGCCCATAATAATTTTATTATAGAAAGGGGAGGCTACTTATGTACGTGTATATTTGTGCATATGTGTTTGTGTGGTAGTGTTGGACAGTATGAACAGGAAATGCCAGAGTGATCCCACTGGGCCACAGTTTTAGAAGATTTCCTCCTCTCCTCTCCTCTCCTCTCCTCTCAGGTGCAAGAGAAAGAAAAAATCTGTTTCCATCAACTCCTCAGTGGCTCTCTGAATAAACCATATACATTCCAGAGTCATAACAATTTACCCCATACAGACTCAGGACAACTCCCGGTATTACTTTCATCAAAACTTTTGCTTCTATTAACCACATACTCCACTGCCCCCTTGGAAACCTCCCATACACTTTGACTGCTTCCCATTGTGTGCCATTGTTGAAAGCGCCCTTCTTAGCCTACCCATTTATACCTTTGTATATTGCCTAGTGCTTTTCATCGTTTTCCCCTGCATGAACCCATCTTTTAGTGTCTCTTCTTACAATAAGAATATATCTCTCCACTGTGTGCCCCATTTTTCTTTAAGCTTGCACCATTATGACACTGAACGTCATATATCCATCTTCTAAACCCTCAGCACCAATTTCACTATTGTTTTAACTTAAGTAATAATGACTTGTGTGATTTAAAAAAATGTATTTTACTGTTTCACTACACAGCAGATCACCAGACTAAAGAGCATGCCAGTTCCGCCTACTCATTTTATTCAAACAACTTTTTTCAAACAGTAACATAACATAAAATCATTCTTGTTTAAATCCGGACTGTTTCCTCCCTGCTGAATTGAAACGGGCCATGTGGCTTTGAAAAGGATGCAGTTTCTGTGAATCTCTTTAAAACCTGTTTGGCTGAACTGCTCCAGGTTTCATTCTGTGCCAGGGCGACCTATTATATCACGTGACTGTAGTAAAAAGTATTCTCATACTCTTCTGAAACAGATGCATGCATACCTACACTACCTACTCTTCTTCATATTTTGGGTTATATTGCATGCAGAGGGATGTTTTGTAGTTAATTACAATGTGTGCAGCTCTGCTTGCACAGTTACTATCTAATGTTATCTGTAGATTAACTGAAGGCTGTAACGTGAGACCAGCTGTTGAACGCACACTGCCTCTTAGTTCATCACTTGCTCACACAGTGCTGACTACTGTTCGTCCGTATCATTCGGTAGTACTAGTGTTAAAGATGTGTTTTGTCTGTATTTGTTGTAAGATTGTTTCTTCAAGACCTTGAATTGACTTTTACTACACAGCAGCATAATATTTGTCTCTGTTGGTCTCTTTGTCCACCCCCTACAATTTTCCATCTGCCTCAGCACAGGGAGGGCTGTTTTTTTTCTCACTGGTCCTTGGCAGTGATTTAATTACTTATTTGTTTAGTTTGTCGTATTCTAAACTTCTCTGGCTCCGCGTTTTGCTGAGAACAGATTTTTTTCCTCTCCCCTCCTCCTTTTAGCATTCCATTCAGGCTCTCCCTCACCCCCACTGCCTGATATTGTATGCAATCTGTTGTTTAACTGTTTGCCCAAGTTTTCCTACTTTATGGTTAGCTACACTTTCTGTTCTTTCTTATAATTTTGTTCTCTGTCACCTCTTTCATTTCTCCCACTATTTACCATATTCTCTAGGCCAAATAGCTTTAGTGGTCTGTAATAGTCTCCAGAGCAGTCTGATTTGTTCTCCACCCTGTCAAGTATTATACAGCTCAGTCAGCGTTACTCACAGGGTGGATCTAGAAACTCTTATGGGTCATACTGACAAGAACCTATACTTAGAAACTGCAAACCTGTTCTTGAAAGAGAGGAGACCTATTGCATCAAAAATACAAAACAGTAATATTTTCTTTTGGTGAAAAAGTACAGGTTACTTTATGTTGGCTATATATACATTCATGTAGAAAACCCAATATCTGAGAACAAAAAGATAAGGAAATGTGACTTTATCTTCTCCGTAGATTTTTCAAGTATTATAAGCAAGCAAAACAAGCAGTTGTTTATGCATTAATTTACTCTGGAGTCATAGGAGTCATGCAGGTTTAATTGACTGGTATTTTTCTTTTGATACAGTGATACTTTTAAAAAATATTATTAGCGGAAAAGTAGAAAATAAAAACATTGGCGGTGATGATTGTTGAACATTCAGTGACATCTCATGCCATCTGAATGGGGGGCACTGCCTATCCTGGAAGACAGCAATGGATATAGGAATAAGAATCTGTAATGATTCCTTGAAGGAGACCCAAACCATGATAGTAAAATGCACCTCATAGAATAACAAAACCACTGGATCTGCTCATTTAGTTAAGGGTTCAAGCTTTTCCTTCTATTTGTCATGTGTCATATGACATATATTTAATTTCACGCATATAAATTCAGCATGAATATGGGGTTATGATGGAATACATCCCACAGCTTCACATTAATCAGAACTGCTAGAGCAAAAGGAAAAGCTTGTTTCTGTTTGTTGACATTATGGTAAGATTATTGTAGGTGGTTGAATTGGTTACAAGTTTCTGTCGTGTTTTGCGGTTCTTCACAGATGCAGATGTTTTGAAATGTTGTATCAAGTTTATTGTTAAACTGGAACATTTGAGAGCAACAGCTTTTCCTTTTGAGTACATCCTAGAAAAGCCATATTTTAGGCATTATTGAATGTGGAGCACCCACTGAATACAAGTGTGTATCCTCTATGATATTGCAAATGCAGGGACTTAGGCATGATTTGGTTACTGGGTCATGGTTTCTCAGCAAGGAACCACTATCACATCATAACCCAAAATTATGCCAGAGGTTTACACAAGGCCTCTTTGGAGACAGCTTTACTTCTGACATAGTACCACACTTGTAATAGACATTATATGCTGGACTGGAGTTTTACAATGTTTTGTGATGACAATATAGTTTGTTTTACTCTTGCACAGTTATTCTTTAATTTGCTGTAATGTGATCTCACTTGCAGAGGTATTGCTATTATCTTCATTAGAACAGGATATTACACCCCTCTTAACAAAGCACAGTGTTCCTAGAGGGTACTTTGTTTGTGCAATTAAGATTTCACTCCCATCGTTGCACAAACATTTCTTCAGCAGTTGTGTTTGTTTTCTGTCAGCTCTTTACCTCACAACTTTATCAGCACATCATTATTGTTCAATGAACAACATTTCTGCATCAAATTCATATTAATGTATTACTTAATCACTCAAGACAATGCTTGCAATTCTACCAAACGCAATACTAAGCGTTCAAGGCGCAGCTCAAAGACAGCTTTCTGCTCTGTCTCTCTTCAAACAGTGCTAGGCCTATTTTTTACCTACAGTAATAACACAGAGCAGGTAAGGAGGCCAGGAAGTCAGGCAATGGAAATTCAGTATATTTTCAAAATAAAAGACTTTGTGCAGACTCCTTCTTATAAGCTCCCAGTATGATTTGAAGCCTTGTGAAGGATGGAACAAAACAACTTTGGAATTGGAACATCACAGAAACGCAGCAGGTGTATTTCAGGGGTTAGTGTCTTTAGTGGCATGTTTCAATCCTCTCCTGCTCAGAGGCTCTCATTAAAGAACCCTGGTGCTTGGTTTGGAAAGATTACAACAATTCTCTGTAGGCCACCAGAATCCTCCGCAGCAAGTCATAAATATAAAGACTAAGATTTTCCATTTTTCCCCTTCTCATTTCCTTTACAGCATTAATTTTATTTTACCTGGTTTTCAAGAGGCACTGTTTAACCCTGTGTTTTCCTTCTGCTCTTTGTCTCTGTCATTCTTTTTGACACTCTTTTTCTGAATGACTCTGGGTCAGCTGTGTTATGAGTTATTTAAACACTCTTATGTGTTCATATAAACACCATCCCTCTGCACCAGTCAACACCATTTTGACATTTTATCACTTTATAAGAGGCTGAGGATGAAAAAAAAGAAAAGACGATTACTTCACTGCAGTTTTAGGTCCTGGAGACTGTGCTGGCCTCAGTAGTCTACGGCGGGTAAAATAAGTACTGAACATGTCACCATTTTTCTCAGTAAATATATTTCTTAAGGTGCTATTGACATGAGATTTTCATCAGTTGTTGGTAACAACCCCAGAAATCCACACATGTGAATAAATCAATCCATAGATGTCCATAAATTAAGTTATGTGTAATGATGTGACATGACACAGGGAAAAAGTATTGAACACATGAAGAAAGGAAGTTGCAGAATGCCATGGAAAGCCAAGACACCAACTGAAATGTATCAGTAATTAGAAAGCAATCCTGCTCCTTGTCAGTGCAAGTTAATATCAGCTGGTTCAGTCCCAACTGATGGCCTATAAAAAGGTGTCTCATTACCAAGGTGTCACACAAGAAACATCTCATGATGCATTAAAGCAAATAGCTCTCTGAAGACCTTTACAACCTTATTGTTGCAAAACATACTGATGACAATGGTAACAAAAGGATTTCTAAACTTCTGATCACTGTAGGGATGGGAAAAAAACATCAGTTCACCATAAACTCACCATGATCAGTTGCTCCTTGCAAGATTTCTAAAAGAGAAGTGAAAAGAATTATCAGAACAGTTGTCCAAGAGCCATGGACCACTTGCGGAGAGCTTCAGAAAGACCTGGGGCATCATGGTGTTTTGGGGCAGTTTTTTTAGCATACGGTACTGGCAAATTTTATATAATTGAAGGAAGGATGAATGTAAAAGTGTACCAAGACATTCTGATATAAATCTGCTGCCATCTACCAGGTTAATGAAGATCAAATGAGGGTGGACATTTCAGCAAGACAATGATCACTAACACACAGCCAAAGAAACTCTCGTTTGGTTTCAGAGAAATAAATTAGAGCTTCTAGAATGGCCCAGCCAATCACCTGACTTGAATTCAATAGAAAATCTATGGAAAGAATTAAAGATCAGAGTTCATAGAAGAGACCCATGGAACCTTCAAGATTTGAAAACTGTTTGTAACAAGTAATGGGCCAAAATCACACCTAAGCAATCTATGTGACTAGTTTCTCCATACTGGAGGCCTCATGAAGCTGTTATTACCAACAAAAGCTTTTGTACAAAGTATTAAATACATTTCAGTGAGCATTTTCAATACTTTTCTCTGTGTCAATTCACATTATTACATAATTTTATAGACCACTATGGTTTGATTTCTTTGCATGTGTGAATTACGTGAGTTGTTACCAACATCTGGTTAAAGTTTCATGTCAATAGCACTTTTAGAAATATATTTACTGAGAAAATGGTGATGTATTAAATACTTATTTTACCCGTAAGTGAGTAATTTAAAGTAATTTAAAGTAAGCAAGTAATTTAAATTAATGAAGTATCTAATAAAGCTGTTTTCCCACAGACTTAATTGAAAGTATGCTTTCTCTGTGTCTTGGTTTAGTATGCAGCATTTTTCACTCATGATGTTTACAGTGATGCATCACCCCAGAGCACACTCTACCACTCTGTAGGCCTCTATAAGTCAGACAAATATTTGGCTTATTTTTTTTTTAACTTCCTTTCTCTTACTCAGATTTCTTTAACCTGTACCCATAAACCTCTATGTGTCTCTGCAGTGCAGACGGATTGAAGAATGCATGTACCGCTGGGGTTGTTGCATGGTCACTATATGAGTATCAAGTCTGGCTAGACTTATTTTTCCCATGTTTGGAGAAAGGAAATGAATGCTGTGTGCTGTGGGGACGTCTCTGAGCTCCCCACTCTAGCACAGACCAAGAGGTAGACTGAGAGACAAGCTAAAAATAGAACTGGAATCCCAGGTCAGCTTTAAGCCAGAAGTAAGGAATTATGGAGCCATCAGAATCAGAATACTTTAGTAATCCCAGTGGGAAAATTGAATAGAGGAGCAGATACAAAATTATATATGATTTAAAATGAAAATATGCCTTAGAGAGATGTTTAAAGTAGAGACACAGTAGATAAATAATTAAAAGTCTGAAATAAGTTAGAGCACAATTAAACTATTTAAAAGAGTTTACTTTTGAAATTATAGATCCAAAAATAAATTTCTTACTTACAGTGTAGTATGTTAGGGGAGAGAAAGGGGAACGAAGTAGTGACTGATGGAGAGCTCAATCTGGGTTTGCTCGTGAAAGCTCCCAGCATGATGTCTATTTTCTCATATCTTATTCTTCATATGCTGCTTATCAGCAGTGTGCAAAACATAAAAATACCCTCTCATACCGTGATGACTGGCAAAGATGGAATGAATAAATGCCCTCTGAGCTCACAAGAGCTTCTTGTCAGAGAAAAAGACACAAAGGTAGAAAAAATGAGGATGAGATATTGCTTCAGTTTTTGAAAGAAGCGTGCTGCCACAGAATTTAAAGCAGGAAGAAAAATATAGAGCTGTTACAGGTGAAGTTCAGAGTAATTAATTTAGACATAATGACGGTTACATATCAACAGAATGTATTAGGTTAGCAGGAATGGTAAAGTTAATAGCTGATATAAAAAGAAGTCCAAAATATATTCTCTGAGAATGTCAAAACAAAAACAAACTGGATGCAATACATTCAAAATCTCCTAAATCTCTTTAGAACTTCCAACACAAGAGATTGTGTACATTTTGAGTATTTCCTGCGTAAAACAGCACTGGTTCAGTGGAATGCACGGATAAATGACCATCTGCTTCTGTGATGTTGATCTTGAAATGGTAGAGTTTAGCATGTTTGGAGGTATTACAGGAGCACTGGTAGTCCAAAACAAACCATCGCTATTGTTACTGGCTCAGGCCTACGGTACATGGTGCGTGCATGTGCCTTTGTCTGTGTGCATGCCTGTGTTTCTAAACTGCCTGTTTTTAAATACTTGGGAAATGGGTGTTTATTTGTTGAATTAGTGGCTGTGGTTATGATACAGAGATTTCATTTCTCACTGTTAATTACTTTAAAGAGTTGATGTTTTAGATTATGACACCATTGCTTCAGGGTCGTCTTTTCTTGTTCTCACCCTCTCCCACTTCCATGTGCTCTATTTCCCTTCATGATGGCCCCTTTCCCTTTATGTCACGTGACTCTTCTCTTCTCTTCTCTTCTCTTCTCTTCTCTTCTCTTCTCTTCTCTTCTCTTCTCTTCCTCTGAGGTCATAGCTGGCTAGGTTTAGAGGTGGGCTGGAGTACAGACATAAGAGAGTCTGTTTTTCTCATCAGTCAGTCAATATCTGTGTGTGTGTGTGTGTGTGTGTGTGTGTGTGTGTGTGTGTGTGTGTGTGTGTATGTTTGTGCTATTGGTTGTGGTGGGGTCTGTCTGCTCTATTAATTAGGGAACAGTTTTACTACTGAGACTTCAAATACTACAAGATTCAAGTGCCTGATCAAGTGTTTCATATAAAAGTGGTTACATGAAGTGCACTGTGTTGAACAGCTTGAATCAGCTAGAGAAGAGAGACCCTAAAACTGCTTTGGTCTCATTGTCCCATTCAAGGAGTCTTTTACAGAATAAACAATTGGAGTGAAACCCAAACACAGCATATCAGCACAAACATCTCACTACAACTGTCAAGCACAATGATGAAAGGGTGATAATTTGGGCTTGCTTTGCAGCCACGGGACCTGGACACCTTACAATCATTGAGCCAACCATGAACTCCTCTGTATACTTTAGTATTATAGAGTCAAACATGAGGTTATCCGTCTGACAGCTAAAACTTGGCTGTAATTGGGTCATGCAACAGGACAGTGATCCCAAGCACACCAGCAAATCCACAACAGAATGGCTAAAAAAGGAAAGAATCAAAGTGCTGCAGTGGCCCAACAAAAGTCTAGACCTCAACCTGATTGAAATGCTGTGGCGGGACCTTAAAAGGGCTGTACATAAATTAACAAACCCCAATGACCCGAAGCAACATAGTAAAGAAGAGTTAGCCAAAATTCCTCCAAAAGGATGTGAGAGACTGATAAAGTCATGCAGAAAACCATTATTTCAAGTTAGTGCTTCATTAGGTGGCTCTATGAGCTATCGAATCATTGAGTGTACTTAGCTTTTCACAGGACTGCACTGAGTCCTGTGAAAACTTTCTTTTTCACATGACTGTATAATGTGAACTTGAACCTTCTGTATGGATAACAGCATCCTTACTACATAGCACTGCTGATATATCCAGACATTCATTTGGTATGTTAACATAGGTTATGAAATTAATCTCTGCCACATCAAAGCTATGCAATAAAAGCAGAACTTGAAAAATATGTAGAACTGGGAACATTTACAGGCTTTTTTTTGAAAATAACCGTATCATTTTGAGTGAGTAGAGGGGTGTTTGCTGTTTCACAGATGTGTCTCTGTTTAAAGAAGACTAGATTAACAAGCACATTATTGTGTGGGATCAGGTTATGACCCTATTTGTAATAGATATTCATAGATACAAAAGGTAATCTTTATTTTATTTAGGTACTCTGAGTTTGTAATAACTAAATTCATAAACATTGTGAACTTGTGGGGATTAACTAAAGTTTTGAGGTGAAAAAAGCCTAATAATAGGAGCTTTGCAAAGTCCATCTTAGTGAAAGCTTTTGTAGAACAAAGAGCGTCCCACAGCTCAGTGTATCCGCGTGAGCAAACCTTTTTTCTGTGGGGGAAAATTTGCATATGCAATTAAAACTCCTTCATAGTTACAGTGACTTTTGACCTTGACTGCTTGTGAATGGTAACCTTGAGGAATGTTAGAAGACAAAGGATCAGTAAATGTGGTTTGGTGCTGTAAACTCTAGATGTAGATGTTGTAAGACTAGTGAGGGAATAGAGTGGTTGCTTCAGTAGTTTTTGTGGCTAGTCTAATCCTTGTACAGATATGTAAATGATCAAGGTGATGCAAAGCTCGTAAAATAACAGGGCACTGTGGAGAATGTTCCCACAAGTTGTATTATTTTCTTACGAAATCTGATTTCAAAATACTTGCTTAGTGACCTCATAGATATAAAACAAACACTTCCCAGCATTACCAAAACAACAAAAAAATGAAAGCGCAGTGGTAGTATGCCTCCTCACACACTCGACCAGTATGCAACTTGCCCAGTAGTGTGCACAATATGGTTATTGTGCCTTCAGCACACTCACATACTAACTGACTTTTGAATGAAGCTTTTTGTTCTTTGGGGGAGAAAGAACAAAAGCAGACTTGTTGTATCAGGAAAGAATAACAGTGGATCAGAAATGCTAACTGAGTTATTCGACCCATTGCCAGCCTTTTTTTACTCTTTAAAGTTATACTACTATGTCTTTTCCTACTCTTGACACACACACACACACACCCACACCCACACACCCACACACACACACACACACACACACACATCCATCCTGTTGGCTAGCAGCACTGGATGCTTGGGAGTTACACTAGCGCAGTATGTATGCTGTAGTTAAAGTAAAAGGTGCTTTAATAAAG
>VUQH01001498.1:31902-62581 GCA_015106775.1 Etroplus canarensis
TTTCCTACTCTTGACACACACACACACACACACACACACACACACACACACACACACACACACACACACACACACACACATATACAGAGGTCATTCACCTTTGGCCTTTTGTAATAGTTGCTCATGGCTTTTTGTGACCCTGCTCCAGATGTTATTGACACACCTCCAGGAGTCCTACAGAGAAAAATTTACACAGACCCACCGTCATCACATATTTGTGCACACATACTGGCACATACGCTGAGCCCTTTAAAGAGCTGACTGTTCATCTCTCAGCAGGCCAACTTGTTAAGTCACTTATTGTAACATACACATTTGTACAGTTGTGCTTCAAACACACAAATGAATCAGGATTATGTTTGAATCTGAACATAGCATATTGGTATCATTTTGGATTCAGGTGGTATATACAGCATGAACTTGCCTTTTGGCTTATTTCACTTTTTGTAGAATATGAAGTCACACATTTTCCTCTTGCAACAAACCACATATTAATGCTCATATTTATTCATCGTAAATCAATCGGCATGTTCTTAATTGAGCAATGGAATTGTTTTTCAAGTGGTCTCATGAAAACACATCATCAGTTATTGAGTTGCCTCAGCAATAGCTGGTTGTCTGAAAGGTGTGGTTGGACAGGTTTTCACCTGCAAAATGTCAAAAAGCCCCATAGCTATGAGCACCAATAAGTGTATTTATTTTACTTTCAGGACCCATCCATCTATGAGCCAAATGCTAATAATGCATGTATTGTGTTACAGTGCGCCATCCTGTTTTATCCATGTGTAGTAATAGTCTTTGGTGATCAAAAACAGGAAGGGGGACAGAAAAAAGTTTCACAGGTCACAGTTGAAAATAATATATTTTGTTAGTGTATTGTAATAAGGCTTTTTACAACAGGAAAGCTTTTTATTTTTTTAGACAAAGTATGTGCAGTAAAACATCTGGCTATGCTTGTGTGTCACCTCTGCACCACAAAAGGTTGTCCATATGCTCAAGTTTAAATATAAAAGTTATCATGTAAGTGTTTAACTTTGTCCCGTAGTTCTCTGTAGCTGACTTGTGTGTATGTATGTTTGTTCACAGGGCATTATTTACATATGATGGAGTCACAAACAAGCTCAAACTGGCTGACTCAGGAGGTAAAGTGGACTTATGTTTTTCAGATAACAACATTTACCTTCCTAAGCCTACAAAAAACCTTTCAGCTTTCTTCATTTGGCCTGACAGAAATTCATGTGTCCTTTTGTGTTTAGAGAGGTGTTTGGTATAAAAAGAAAATGGAACGTATTTGCACATCAATATCACTTTCTTCCATCATCTTATATCTGTGTCTTTCCTAACAGCGGGTGGTGTGGCAGAGCTGGCAGAGAAGTTTCACATCTCAAAGCCTCAATATGGATTGTGCAAAGTCAGAAGTATAGAGACAGGACCCCCCCGGATTGCTCTGATCAGCTGGGTGAGTAGCAGATATGCTCATGGGGCTTAGCTCATGTAAGCGTGAGCCTATCATAACACAAATATCAACTCAAATTACTGAAACACACATGCATGCTTTGCACATACATATGAAATTGGCAGGTATGCTTCAGACATAAGCACTTAGACCTGAGTCATTTTGCAGCTCTAAGATAATGAGTTTCACATGTTATGTGGTCACATACAGAAAAATCGATGCGCTTATTAACCTGTAAAGTACTCTGGACAAAACCCTAATGTTCTTGGCTTATTCACATTATGTGGTCTGTTTTGAGAGGCTTACTTGACTTTTGAAGGAAAAGCTTTGAGAGTGTCTCACTAGAGTACAAAACTGTGTGAATTACAAGGCAAACAGAACATCAAAATCCATTCATCCTATTCATGCATAGGTTACAGTCAAAAAAATTCATAGAAATTTTTGGTTTTGCTTTTGTTACTTTTTGAAACATTTGAACAAGTTAAAAATGTAATTCTCTTTGAAAACGTGCCTGTGGGTAAAGATGATATACTGTACTTTAACTCCAATGAAGAAAAGCTTTATCAGTGGTTTATTGAACAAATATACCAAGAGATGTAACACTCTTGTCCAAAATATAAGTACAGCCTTGTGTACATGTCTCTTAGGAAAACTTGAGCACTCTTCCAAAGTTTTTTCAGTTGCAAGAAGTTTGAGCTTTCTTGCATTTACTGCTTTTTTCTTTCTTCAGTAGACTATTCCATAAGCCTCCATTTTATCTTTTGAGACATATCTGTCTGAATTTTCAACTTTGCTAAGCCTCTTGAAAGTTCCTCTATTGACACTAACATAAGTGGAAAGATGACGTCAAATTATCTTTAAACACTCTTTGATATGATGCTGAATTCATAGCTGAATCAGTAACAACAGACTGTCCATTCTCTCTGAGTGAAAGAAGCAACCCCAAAGCATAATATTTTCACCACTGTGGTATTATGGTGGTATGTAGTTCTTCTCCAAAAAAGCTGTCTTTGGTCTACCCCAAACATGTCCTCTGCTACTGTGGCCAAACGTTTCAGCTGTCAGGAGCACGTTATTCCAAAAGGTCTGGCCTTTTCCTATATGTTCATTGGCAAACTTTAATTTTTCCTTAGGCTTTTTAGAACGCAATGAGTTTTCCTGGCACACCTCCCATGCAGTTTAAATTTCTGTAATTTCTTTCAGATTGCAGACACATGCACCGACCATTACAAAGGTTACCTGCAGATTCTCGAAGATAATTTGGGGGGTCTTGGTCACTTCTTTTTAAATTAGGCTTATTTTCCTTAAGTGGCTAGTTCTGGACAAAGTGTGCAGTCTACACAAACTTACATACGTTGAAATAACTAATTTTAAATAATGTGGAGAGTTTTTAAAGTCCTTTTTCACATTTGCACATATCAACAATTTCTTTACAGCCTTATTTTCTTTAGTTATTGGTATGATAAAATAACACACTTCAAGAGATGACCAGACTTCAGATGGTAGCTTTATGTAATCATTTTGAATCCTAATTTTGTTCCTCAGCCTGTTTCCTTCATGTCTTTTTTTGGTCTTTTCAAGAGAGAGGTATGCTATCAGTGTAAGTGTCTACATCCTGTTTGTCTGCAGGTTGGACAAAATGTGGATGACTACCGAAGGACAGAATGTACCAGTCACATTCCTGCCATCAAGAACTTCTTCAAGGTGCTGTACATCAAAATGTGAATAACCTATCATCAGCCGTTGGATTTGACATAAGCGAATGCAATTTTTATTCAGTTGTTTTGAGTTTTGTTTGGCTTTGTTTAAGAGAAAATAACTCTAGCTGTGAAAGCATTGTGGACAGCTGGGGTTGGTACATTACATGAAAACAATTTCTGTTAAACTTTCTGTTCATATTCCTATAAAATTCCAAAATGCTAGTGAAAAAAATATTTATTTCTTTTCTATTATCTGTCCCCCTGGATGCTGGACTTTGTATTTTTAAACTCTATATTTAAACTTTGTAGTTTACTTAGTATTGTTCGGAGAGTTTCCTGTCCTCAGTCCTCTTCCTGCTCTTTTGGTTTGTTGGTCCAGTGAATTCTTGGCCTATCTGCCGTTCTGCTACCAGGGTGAGAGAGCCCGTTTTTGGCTTTAAAGCTCTATCGTTGGTGATGCAACCCAAAGCCACATGCCAAACTCAAGTAGTGATAAGATAGACAGGAAGTACTGTAGATGGAACTGAGAAAAGAGAACTGTATATTTTTATAACTCGGCTGCAATTGTGTATTTTTATGTTCCAGGTGAGTGTACAGCATATGAGAAACTATCCATCATTTTGTTAACTGATGCTTCCCCTCTCTGTGCCCCTCAAACAGTAGTTATTTTATGTTTCAGTCTAAGTAGGAACAGTTTCACTTACGCCTAGGTTTATTACTTTCCATATAAAGGCATCACTCAGTCAACTGCAAAGCATCTGTGGAATGTTTGTTGTTTTTTGTTTCTTATTTAAAACAGCGAATGCTGCATATGAGATTTTAGCCCCTCTGTGAGACTGTGTGAGCACTCTTTGATCTCTGGGCATTTTCTTGTGGGATTTCACAATTGTAGGAAAATGATTACATGATGGGCATACAGTAGAGAGGAGTGAAGAAAATCACTTCTCCTTATGTGAGCTGTTAGAAATGTGACCTCAAACCTTAGCCAACATGCACACATTCATTAACAGATGGTACTGTGTAACAACAAATGGCTATAAGCTATGGTCACTAATATAACTTCTAATCTGCTTCTTTGTAGATACAATGAAAAAGGGAAGAGAAACCATTTATTTTAATGTAAAGTCAAATAGTTTGAGCCCAACCTGTTAACCGCTTTAACAGTAAGAATCAAGACAATGCTGAATTTTCCATACTTATTGTTTGAAGCCTAGATTTATTACATAAAGCTCATTTCCCCTTAAAGAGACCATACTGTATCCTTGTAATATTGAAACTGTAGACATGCATGTGGGTTCCATTTGCAGAAATATGTGGTGATGACGCTTAACTGTGCAATCCCATCTTTTACTCATTCTGACTTTGCCAGCAGATGTCATGGTTTTCAAACTGTTAAGGCCAAGTAATCACCTTTAATCGCCTTTCCCATAAATACAAAAAACTAATTTATAACTTAATTTACTGGCAAAATATTAACTAAATTTTAAAAGGCAACTAAACTTATTAAAAGCTGACAGCTTGTAAAACAACATCAAACACATCAGACTGTTTCAGACTTGGGTTTTGTAAATGTTTGAGCTTGGTGTGGAGTGAACCTTTGAAAAAATGATTAATCAAACCAGTTTTTTCAAGCTTGAATTGCCTTTGTTTGTGGAAATTTATAGCTGCTGTACACAGTGAAGGATTTCATATTAATAACAACTGATACTTGAGGGATCACAAACCACAAATTAGCCTCCTATCCATCAGTCAGAATCCATCACAGGTGCTGTACATTGATTTTGGTCCATTAATTTAGATCCATTAAAACTGACTGTAAGCATAATTATGATTTAGCAGTATATAGTCAGACAAGAATTACCCTATAAATGGAAATTTAACAAGATTTTTGTGTTTGGAACTTTCATTTGAAGAAAGAAAGTCCGTGTAGTGTGAAAGCTGTGAATGTGGATCTGAACTGAAGTCAGTGTTTAAAATGATAATTTTATCTGATGGCTGCTACCATTTTTAAAATGTATCACTGAGGGGAAAAAAGAAATATGCATTATATAACATAATCATACTGTTTTAAAGTTTTTTTAAGCTATTAATCATAGTATTTTTACCTTAGCAAAATTGATGTGGCATAAGAGACAAGCCTTGGCTACCCCCCCTTAATAAATGTTTTCTTATTTGCTTCTGACAGTCTGTAAGGCTGATATTGGACAATATATCATGTATTTCTAATATTAACGTGACATAAAGGATATGCAAGCTTTTCCCAAAGTGCTAAACATTGTAAAAAAAAAAAATCAGAGATAAGATACATTTATGAAACTCATAGGTTACCTGATATCTGAGTGTTTCTGCACTCTTTTAGTGTAATAACGCACTCACTGGATTAAAGCTAGACAGACAGATACTACCTACACAATATTGACAAAAGTATTGGGCCACACCTCTTAATCATTGATTTAAGGTGTTTGAGTCAGTCCCCTTGCTACAGGTGTATAAAATCAAACAGCTAGCCATGCAGTCTACCTTTACAAATATTTATGAAAGAATGGGTCATTCTAAATTGTTCACTGAATTTAAGCATGGTTCTGTAATAGAATGCCACCTTTACAACAAGTCAGTTTTTGAAATGTATTCCACAATCTACTATAAGTGGCATTATTGCAAAGTGAAAGCCTTTAGGAACCACAGCAACTCAGCCATGAAATAGCAGACGGCGTAAAGAGTGCGTGCTAGGCACTATGCGCCGAGGCACATAGTGCATAAACATCCCAGACACTCGGCAAACTCAATAACTGCAGAGTTCAAAACCTCCTCTGGAATTAACATCAGCACAAAAACTGTGTGCCAGGAGATTCATGGCATGGATTTCTGTGGACCAGCAGCTGCATGCAAAGCTTACATCACTAAACACAATGCCAAGCACTGGATTGAGTGGTGTAAAGCATGCTGCCACAGGACTCTGGAGCAGTAGAAATGCATTTTGTCAAGCAACAACTTACGCTTCTCTATCTGGCAGTCTGATGAAAGAGTCTCAGTTTGGCAAATGCCAGGAGAATGTTACCTGCCTGACTGCATTATGTCAACTGTAAATTTTGATGAAAGAAGTATAATGCTATGAGGTTGTTTTTCTAGAGTTGGGCTGGGCCCCTTAGTTGCAGTGAAATCCAAATGCCCCAGCTTACCAAAACATTTTGGGCAATTCTGTCCTTCAAACTTTATGGTAACAGTTTGGGAAGGCCCTTTTCTGTCCCAGTGTGACTGTGCACCAGTGCACAAGGCAAAGTCCATAAAGGCATGGTTGGATGAATTTGGTGTGGAAGGACTTAACTTGCTCCCACAGAGCCCTGACCTCAACCCCGTCAAATACCTTTGGGATGAACTAGAGTACAGATTGTGAGCCAGGCCCTCTCATCCAGCTTCGGCATCTCATTTGATCACAAATGCACCTGGATGAACGGACAAAAATTCCCGCAGACAAAATCTTGCAGAATGTCTTCTCAAAAAAAGGGGGGACCAACTCCATATTAATACATATGGAGTTAGAATCGGCTATCATAAGCGTTCCTATAGGCATAATGTGTAAGTTTCCTAAAACTTTTGTCCACATAGTGTATGCCAATCACCACCTTGCTTACTAAATGTCTCCATTAAGATAAATGAAGATGCTGTAGCCTAAACACTTCCATTCTTGCTGCTTACTACTTGACCTGGCAGTGACATGAAAAACAAAACTATGGAAATAAGCTAAAAACATGCACTAACTGGGGATAATAACGAGGGATGCAATTGCTTGTCCTCTTAAAATCATAGCATATAGTTGCATAGTTGTATTACCTGTAGCACTTTAGTTCTGGTCCTAAATTGTGACATACATGACTCTCTTTTCTTCTAATTTTCCTCCACTTTGTTTCTGTTTTTTTCTGCATCCTGCATGTCCCAGCTGGCAGTGAGGGGATTTTGTCAAGACGAGTCTGATTTGGGTGTGTTACAAACTGAAGTTAATGTGGCATTAAGTTATGAAAGCTAAAATATGAATAGGGTGCAGGTGTTTCCATTGTTCTACATTTCCCCACAAAAATAACTGAAAAAAGTTAGGACAGAAGGGCGTTTTGTGAGCGTGCGCGCATGTGTGTGTGTCAGTGGGAGAGAGAGAGAGAGAGAGAGAGAGAGAGAGAGAGAGAGAGCATATTAGATATTCCTAGATATTCATATGAAGAAGATGAGAATGAGAAACACAGGGGTGTAAATGTTGAAATAAGGTAGTTAATTTTACATTTGAGCCTTTATTTGATAGAGATAGTGAAGACAGGAAATTGGAGAGCGACAGAGGGTAGGCAACATGCATGCCGTAACGCATACTCAGCGGAATGAACTAAGAAAATAAATCTTTTCTTCTGCAGGTATTCATATCATGTACATTTTGTTCATCAAATAGATAGTAAGAATACCATTATTTGGCCACATGATGGCTCTGTTTAAGGCCAAATGCTTTTTAAAGGAGCAACAGGACATTTGGGTTGTAAATACGGAATGATGCAACATGTTCAGGTAAAGGTACTAAACCAGATCACACGTGTCTTCTTGTCCTCTCATATTATAACTACTGATATCACAGCTATTTGTGAGCACAGTGGCAATTCATTTAACACAAATATTATATCAATTTTGTCAGTTCATAATTTTAATGGTCTTATTGTTCATGACCAACCTACATTTTTAAAGAAAAATAATGTTTTCAGAAGTAATATTCCAGCCAACAGTGCTGGCCATTTATAACTCCTATTATAAGTAACCCATCCATCAGCTGGGACCAACTTTAACTGGGGAAACTTGAGTAACCCCACATCCACCTACTGCCCATTACTCTGAGCAACTCCATAGTTGGAAAGAGACTATGAAGCAGTTTGGTTCCAGAGCAGAGAGACAGTTTGTGTGGAGGTTGAGCCCAATTACAGCTAAAAAGTCTCTCAACCTGTCACATCACCTTGGCTTCCTCTCCCTCTGTGGCAGGTTATATCATTATACCTATAGTAAATTTTCAGTGCCAAGGTCATCAATGCCACAAGTCCCACTTAACGAAATTTTCCCATGAAAATAACTAGGGCAAGACACAGTCTTCTGAACAGAGGGGTCTTCTCTTGAGGCAACACTGTGAGCTCATATTGAAAGTTTTGGGGATTTAGAATGTATGCATTTATATTGTTTTGTTGCTAGAATGTGAGTACAATTTTAAACCTTTCTGATAACCGATCAAAGCCAATGCATTTATTTGCAAATCAAATACGACAGGGCTAGGACACATTGTGAAAAGTAAATGGAAATGAGTGGAAGATGTGAGACTGAAAGCCGTTTGGGCTTTACTTAATTTAAGAATTTGCATTTTAACAATTTAAAAAAGGAAAGTTTTGTTTTGATATGAACTCATTATCCACTTTAAACTTGTTCAACTGGTCAGTCAGTAGACATGATCAAGATGACCTGCTGAAGTTCAAACTGACCATCAGAATGAGGAAGAGAAGTGATTCAAGTGACTTTGAATGTGAGATGCTTGCTGATGTCAGAGGGGCTGATCTGAGCATTTCGGAAATTGCTAATTGACTGGGACTTTTCCTGCGCAACCATCTTCAGGGTTTACAGAGACTAGTCAGGGAAAGAGAAAAAATCCAGTGAGCAGCAGTTCTCTGGGTGAAAATCCTTTGTTGATGCCATAGGTCAGAGTACAATGGTCAGACTGCTTCGCGCATAGGAAGGTTACAGTTGACTCAAGTGAGCAGTGTATATCGAGGAGCATTTCTGAATGCACAGCATGTCAAACCTTGAAGCAGATCCACTACACCAGCAGACTACTACACCAGGTTTCACTCCTGTCAGCAAAGAAAAGGACACTGAGTCTCCATTTTACACAGGCTCTCCAAAATTGGACAGTAGAAGACTGGAAAAATGCTGCCTGGTGTGATGACTCTGGGTGGTAGGGTCAGAATTTGACAAACAAGATGAAGCATGATCTCCACCTTGCCTTGTACCAAAGGTTCAGGCTGCTGCTGCTGGTGGTGTAATGGTGTGTGTGATGTTTTCTTGGCACACTTTGGGCCCCGTAATACTAACTGAGCTTCATTTAAACATCACAGCCTTACCTGTGTATTGGTGCTGACCCTGTCCATTCCTTTCTGACCACAGTGTATCCAACTTCTGAAGGATGCTTCCTGCAGGATAACACACCATGGCTCAAAGCTCAAATCATCTCAAACTGGTTTCTTGAATATGACAATTAGTTCATTGTATTCAAATGGCCTCCACATTCGCTGAATCTTAATCCAGTTGAGCGCCTTTGGGATGTGGTGGAATGGGAGATTAACATCATCAGCTGAAAAGTTTGTGTCATGCTATAATGTCAGTATGAACAAAATCTCTGAGGAATGTTTCCAGCACCTTGTTGAATCTATGCCATTAAGAATTAAGGCAGCTCTTAAAGCAAAATGGGGTCCAACACAGTGCTAGCAAGGTATATCTAATAAAGTAGCTGGTGAGTGCATGAACATCCTAATATCTGAATAACATAAAATGACTTGAAGAGATGTTCAGATATGAGTTACAGGAATATCCTGAAAATAATTAGTACTGGTTTGTATACAGTCTACAAGGAATAAGAGATTGTTTTGTTTTTCCTGAGAGTTAACTGTTCTTTTATTTGTTTTATGTAAGTTTACCGCTGAGTGTACCTGCATACACCTCGCTTAATGTTTCAAGCTCATTGATATTTGTTTATATCAACTACTACTCATACTATGAGCAGATTTATTTTGAGTGTGAGTTGTCTTGACTAACCCTGGCAGATTTCATCCATCCTGTACTTAATTAAATGCAGGCTCATGTCCGCACTGGGCAGACAGTTTTTGCACTTGCGTTTTCATATCAGAACACTGGTACTGAGAAGTGTTGCTGTAGACTTTGATTTGTTTCCATGATTTTCCCAGTGTTTTCTGGCAGCACTGTGGACTGCTTCTCTGGTCTCTGAGCCAACTCTGTGTGTAGTTGGCAGTGACAGCCAGAGTGATATGGATTATGGACTGTACTGACATGTATTATAGGGTGCACTGAATTCTCTGCTCAGTGTCACTGTCAGTGTTGTCACTTGGATAAATCTGCGGTTTCCTGTTGGAGGATGACAGACCTGGCCTTCCATCAACAAGCCTGGATTTACTCTCCATGGAAATGATTCTGTGGTTCTGGCCACATATAAATGCTTGTATGCATACACAGACATGAGTTAAGTCCATGTTTAACATCAGTATGTTCAAACAATGGGATACTTGTTCTTTATGGTAGTCATATTTGGTCATATTCTTTTCATTACTGTAAATCTTCATTAAGCTTTGACTTTAGGTAATAAGCATACATTCATCCATTCCATTTTCATATTAAAAAAGGCTAAAGGCTTGAATTTATTTTGCTGCTTTGGAACATTGTTGTAAAGCCAATGTGCAGAACAGAGTGACTCAGCAAGTACATGCTTCTGTACATGATGGGAAATATGAGAAGATATGTTTTGCTGTATACATATTTAGGTAATAAAGTAAAGAACTATGTTTATTATATCTGAAAATGATTTATGGCATCTGAACCCTGCCAAATTCAGAGTGATTCTTTCAGAAATTTTATTCAGTTTGTGTTCGAATTTGTAATTCTCTCTTTTTGAAACACATGCAATCACACACTTTGCTCACTTGAGCTATAATCTCTGTTTCTCATTTCACTCCTCCTCCCCATGATATCGAGAACCATCCAAACTGTTGAAATTTGTTTTCCTCACACTAAAGTCTTAGCTGTTTTTGCTCCCTCACAATCCTTACAACAGAATCAGTTTCACAACTGTTTGGCTCCAAGTTTGCATAATTCCAAGTGAGACCAAGAGAAAACCACCAGAGGAATTGTGTGCACTTGTGTTTGGATTTCTCTCTTTTTCAGTGTGCGTGTGTGAGTGTGCATATTTGTGTGTGTTTGTGCATGAGAGAGAGAGACAGAGAGAGAGAGAATGAGAGCAAGAGAGGCTACAGTACAGCGGTTGGATTAAATTCACATCTACCTTGCTCTACTCTACTCACCATCTCTTTTTCATTCCCTGTCCTCCATGTTGCAGGAAGCACATGCTTTCATTAGTGCAGAGAAGGTGGAGGATGTGACAGAGGAAAAGATAAGAGCTGAGCTCAGCAAGGCCCCAGCCCACACTCCCACACAGTGGGTGAGAAGGAGCTCTAGGTCTGCGGAAAAGGAGGAATTGGTGGTCAGTCTTCTGTAATGCCTCATCTATCCATGAGATGGAGACAAAGACTTTAATATGCCAGTGATTATAGAAAAACATTTATAGTTATTTTAATATACACATTCTGTCCATAGAATGCAAAACTCAGCTTGGGTAACTATTTTTGCCTTCTTTATGTTTTTTAGCTAATAACATGAAAATAATACAAAACAATACCTGACATGATTTCAAGTGTAATAATAGAAAATCACACAAACTAATAGCTTTGCATAACTGGAAAATTTATGGCATTGCATTGACAAAAAAATTCTCTTTTTTCTTTTAGGGTACAAACTACAGAAAAACTAATGCAGCAATGGAGATGAGACTGATAAATAGGGACTCTTTCTGGGCACGTGCAGAGGTATGCCAAAATATCCTTTATACTATTTGTGTGTATATTAAAGATAACTACTGTTTGATTTAAAAACAAAACTTAAAGTATGGTATAGTTTAGTAATGTGACCTTTACCTTTTGTGTGTATGTCAGCGTGAAGAAGAACAAAGAAAAGAAGAGGAGAGAAGAAAAACAGCGGAGGAGAGACGGCGCCTTGAAAGAGAAAGGATTCTGAAAGAACGAAGGGATGCAGAGGAGAGAGACAGAAAAATGAATGAAAAACTACAAATGATTGAGGAGCAGAGGTTGAAACAATTTTTTGCCCTTCAGTAGTGCTCATTTTGTATAGATTGTCACATTCATACTGTGGTCAAGTACATTAAATAACAATTTAATTATATTTATGTATTATATTTTAGATCATTTTTATTTGATGACATTAATATGGTGAGTTTTTTACATTTTGCAGAAGAAAACAGGCAGAGCAAGAAGAGGAGTTCCGCAGAAAGGAGAAATTTAAATGGGTGTGTGAAAAGTTCTTACTAGAATTTCACGTTTGCATGCAAAATATTGAACCAGTCAGTTTAGCTTTGTCCCTGAATGATTGCTATCCATGTAAATTGCTTGAAATTGCAAAAAAGGGTAGATTTTCCTCCTGGCTTGTCTAAATATGATATTTTCAAATTTTACTTCTAACACCAGATGTTACTGTAAATGAAAGACAGCTAAAAGTCTTTGTTTTAGAAAAGGGCCCTGTGTAAGACTGAAAGGGGTTTTAGACTTTCAATTTGGGCTTTACTTGAGAATGTGTGAGTGCAGACATAGCTCAAGATCAGGATTTCACATTGTCTTTTTTCTTAAATGTTGTGTCTTCTTTTTTTAGCACCCCAACTTTCAGTGAAGAGATAAAAAAACTTTCAAATGTTTGATCTTTTGCCCCGTGCAACCCCTACTGGCCTTGAGTGGAAGTGCAAGAGTCATTGAGTTGCATGTGTGCTTCATTGTCTTAGATTTACTGAGAAGGTGTGGATGAAAGGCATACCTGCAGAGACTTGCATGGCTCCCACTCTTTTGCTGCTGGAGCTCACCATGCTCATAGATGCTCATTCTTTTGCACTTTATCCCCAAGATTTTATCTTCAGATAATTAGTTGTTGACATACTGTAAGATTCTTATTGCTTTAAACTCTGGTGCCTCCAGCCTCTACTTTATGTTGCAGCATGAGGGGAACCATAACTATGAATATCTAAATGTGATTGCTGCTGTGTTTTTGCACTGATAGGAGCAGCAGCAGAGGGAGCATGAAGAAGATATGAGGGCTCGTCTTAGAAGGAGCGAATCCATAGAGAAAGCAGCAGTAAGTGATTCTCGTACTAATGTAAAGCAGCTATCTTTACTAAATGTTGAACCAAAGTGGGACTTATTTAAAGACCGGAATAGTACACATGTTAGTCTCTACACTACTGGGCTTTTGTCACGTATGCTTTAAAAAAGTCAAATGAAACAGTTTAAGCATTTTAAATGTTTACTGCATATTACTTGACTTGTAGGAGGCAGCAGCATTAGTGTCCCAACGCCCAATGAACCCTAGGGAGTTCTTTCGGCAGCTATCATCATCATCATCACAAAGTCCCACCAGCCCTGGATCCTCCCGCACTGGTGAGAGCTTGAAAAGGAACTGATTCTAGCATGTATTTAATTGAAGTAACGGACATGGTTATTCAAACACAGGGGTCAGCTCTTTATGGCAGTGTATTCACTTTAAAGTTTTTTTTTTTGGTTTTAAAATGTGTATTCATATTTTTTACTTTCTTTTTGCCTTCTGTCCAGGCAAACCATTCAGGCGATACCAGCGCAGCCTGACAGATACAGCCTTCATTTTCTCTAAAGCAGAAGAGAGCACAGCATCCTCCCCTCGCAGTTCTCCCTTAGTTTCCCCCTTTTCCCGGGCTCCTCCCTCCCCTGTTTACCGTGCCATGTCTCCCCCCACCAGCCCGAATTTCTGCCTTTCTGCAGATCCACAAAGGCCCAGAGCTCCTATGTCACCACCCACATCTCCTCTTCGCCCTGCACCTCCAGTTTCACCCCTGCCTAGCATTCCACAAACTAACAACCAAGATCAGGCTATAGTTGAGCCCAATACTACATCTCCCACAGAACCTTCTGCACCTCCCGCTTCTCCTAGTCTCTTGGCTTCTTTCTCCCCCAGTTTAGCAGCAACCTGTGAGTCGCATTCAGAGGCCCTGCCTGACTCGCCCCCAAATACCCAAACCCAGCCAGACCAATCAGCTTTGCACTTCAAGCCTGTTCTGCCTTCACAGGCTCCAAAGGCTCCTCTTGCTGAGATTCCACAGCCAGAAAGTGGTAGGGTTGAACATGATACAATCAGTTATATTAAGCTCTAATTATACATTACCTATTTTGAAGTAAAGTTAAATGCAAAGTTGGGAGGAGCATATTACTATGCAAATAACTCTGCTTTATATGTGTTTGTTCTTAAGTGTCATTAATCGTTTGACATTCAATATACTGCTTTAGATGCTTATTGTGTGATCGACTCCACATACTGCTGACTGTGTAAATCAGAACATGGACTGTTAATCAGTGGTTTGTTAAACGGATATGTTGATACACAGCATTTATGGGCATATTTAAAGCATGTAAAGTTATTAAATATACTGTTGTTTTTCCATTTATAATGGTATCATTATTTAATCCACAGACCTCAACACAGCCAGTCATGTGCACACTGAGCTGGTCTCAGACACTGGCTACAAAGTACAGGCTGTACTGGTGGAGGAGAATGAGGAAGAGGATATGGAGGAGGAAGAGGATACGCAAGAAAAGGAGGAAGATCATCCTGAACCACAACCAGAGCCTTGTGCTATCACAACAGAACTACCACTGATTGAATCAGAGGAGGAAGAAGAAGAAGGAGAACAGGAGGAGCATGAGAAGGAGGAAAAGGAGGAGGAGGAGGAGGTGATGGAAAAATTAAAACAGGAAACTGGGCCTCCATTACTGGAGGAACCAGCTGAGATAGCAAAGGATGAAGAAGAGACAAAGGAAGATGGAGAAAAAGATGAAGAGAAGGATAACCAATCAGAAGACAGGCAGCCCATTGCTGAGCCTGCTGAGTTTTTAGAGAAAGAGGAAGACTCAGCAGTCACAGGTAGCCCTCATGTTCTTGTATCAGCGTTGTATAAAGTTCTTTGTTACACTGTCATTATTTTTAGATGTGCTGCAGATTTCTCTAAGAAATATACTTCACAAACTGTCATTAACAAACCAATTTTTTAGATGCTGAACCAGTTTGTGAAGAAATCAAACATGAGACTGTAATCCTGGCAACCAACGGGATCGCACTGGGAGATGATACAGGGGAACATAATGGCATAGGTTTGTTCAAACAATACTATTGTTCAACGATATTACTATTTTAATTAATGCATTTGTTCTCTCTGCTGGTTGAACTGATACTTTTACCACTGGTCTTCCTCAGTGCAAAGTTTGAATACATCTGACGCAGACTTTGGCACATCAGAGCTGAGTGTGTGCTATAGTCTCCATGGCACTGCAGAGGAGGATGACATCCATGAACACAATGAACAGGAGGTCTCAGAAAATGGAAAAGAGGTGCTTTATTCACAAACACATACATGAATTGTACTTGCGCGTGGTCGACAAACCACAAAACCAGTCTGTATAGAAAATATTTTTTGCATCTAGTAAGGGGGCAAAACATTTCTTGTTAATATAATTAAACTTAAAAAAGGCTGTATTGTATAATTCCATGTCTCCTGACTGATGAGGACTGTATCTTTTGCATTTTCATCGAATGCTACAAAAGACCAAACCTTATTGTGTTAGAATGATGTTCCAACTTTCAATCTCAAGTCCATTAAAAAGCTGTTTTTTAAATTTAGTTTGGATAATGCAGTTTTTAGCTAGTGTTACTCTAGCGGGAGTACATTTTCGGAGGCTTTTCAGCAGGGACTTAGTACACATTCTGTTTGTAGTCAAAGTCTTTAAAGGAAAGTGTAAAGATCTGAAAAAAGAAACCACAGTCCGCATGTTCATGTGAAAGAATAACGAAAGAACATTAAAGATACTCTGATTTTTTTATTAGTTTTTGGATAACATAAGTTGCAGTTTATGGCACAGAGGAATCTTATAAATAATGTGATACTTGTTAATAGCATAAATGCACAGATGGTTTTGACCTTTTCCTTAGATTTGTTTAAAAACATTAAAAGAAAGTTCATATGAGAAAGTTTTCATGAAAAGATTTTTCCCCTGTTATTCAATCTTCTGAATTTTAGTTAAACAGGAAATATATTTCATGATTATAGTCTGTCTCTGACTCTGTTTTCCCCTCCACTTCAGGTTTTAGCCGAGAGACAAATATGTGTCCGAGCTCTTTACGACTACCAGGCAGGTAAGCTGCCATTCAGAGGATAATCGGCATGCATGTGCACATAAAGTGCCTCCATTTACAATAATTACACTGTGATTATCGGATCTTCACCATGTTATTTTGTGGTTCTCACAGAGGACGAATCTGAGATCTCCTTTGAACCCGGTGACATCATCACGGACGTGGAGCCGGTGGACAAAGCCTGGTGGAGGGGATGGAGCAAAGATGGACGGCAAGGCTTATTTCCTGCCAATTATGTGGAGACCATATAGTCAAGCAGAGGCACACTAGGACAAAAGATACAACACACGTAGACACACACTCAGGGACACCGTCTTCCCTCACGTTAATGCATGTTTTTAACTTAATCCTCCCACTGAAACTTTGTACTCTCTACTTTGTTGGAAGAATAAAGAACCATGTGAATCCCTGTTTTGTAGAGAGCATAAAGAAAAGTGTAACTCTTGATTTTGATGTTTTTGAGAAAAACAAAAATTCTCAGAAGTATGCAGAAATTACCCAGCCTCATTTTCTTGGATAAAATAGAGAAGACCTTTTCTTAGACCAAAATAACTTATTTCCTTTTGAGATGGAGTAGAAATGTTGGTGAGATTAGATCACAATGACAAATGATCACAAACTTTTTTTTTCAAAGAAACACAAACAGATTTTTATAGTGTATAGTCTTCTTTTTGATCCACACATATAACAAGCATTCCATTCTGCTCGCCATTTGTATACATGTATCAGACATCATCTTATAATCATCTTCCTGTACTTCCTGAGTTTTTTGTAGCACAGCATTTGTTTCTGACAGTCTCACCGCACAGGGAAATTACCCAAACCAGAACAGAAGCATAAGGAATGATAAAAAATAACTGTATTTTAAATTGGGTTGTATTTTGTTCATATGGTGATGTCCTTCTATACTTTTTGTGATTATGTCTTATCTCATTTCTTTCTAAATATCAACAGATTATTGCATTATATCAACACAAATGATCTGAAACATCTTCCACTTTTAATCCTCTTTAATATCATTATACTTTACACTGTATATAATAATGTAAAGAAGTCAAAGATCATCTTTTTTAATCCTTGGTTTATATGTTTGCATGTTGTATGCTTGTTTAATCATATCTGCTTTTTGTATTTACTCCAAACTTACATAGCACTTACAAACAAACAGTTTTAAAAAGTTTGTCTCCTGCTTTATTTTTCGCTGACTGTTTCCAACAACCAAACTGAATATAATAGATATTCTCTTTATTGTTATCTGTTGCTTTCTTTAATGAATATTAATATATTGTAATATTTTATTATGCCTGTGGGTGCAGTCCTGTGCTTGTTTGAAGTATCAGGAAAATGTAGTTCATTTTGTTTTTAAGGAGTGCACATCATTTCAGAATTTACAAAAGTCACTTCAAGGAATCTGGGAGGATTTCACAAAATGACTTTACCTTGTAAAATACAACAATACCAACAGGTGCAACTTAAAGCAAGTGACAAATAACAAAAAATGAGTAAAATGTACTGTACGCAACACACTGACCATCATATGGCATTTTTGGTGCTAAAGCAATTTGACACAAACATAACTCGTACAATGAAACCTCACAATGTGAACAAAAAACACCATATTCATTTTCATGACAATATAATATCTAAATAGTGTATTATAAAAGCAGAACTTAATGAGATTTACAGAAAAAAATGTTTTATTGAGTATTCGGTGTGAGGGCATTTTTAATATGCAAGTATTTTTATTAGCAAATATGATTTCAAACATACCACTTAACTTATTCTCTGTTAAAAAGCAAAAATAGTTGTAGCAGTGCTATATTTGCACCTATAGGTGGAGACATTGCCTTTTCCAGTTTGTCAGTGACAACATTTTTTGAGAGAGCGCTCACTGAAATGAACAGATTCCTCAGGACAAAAGGCAAAATATTTTGACAGGCAGAGAGGGGGCTCATTGTTACACACAGTTTAGAAATGGGATATCCTGACGTTTCCAAAGCTAAAAATTGCTAATGCTTCTACACCTTAAACAGGATTTTCCCCTAGGGTAATAATGATTGATTGAATATGACATTAATATTTTTTAACCATACACCTTTAATATTTATAGGGGGGAGTGGGGGGCTAGGTTACGGTCTTGTAGTGCCAGTTCAATAACAGTGTTTGGCAGATGTGCCTCTGTTCTGAAATAGAGAGGTAATGTTTGACATGGGTCTCATCCTGCTTGAACTGATGCCTGTTGACAGACTGACTAAATCTATCCAGGAGACTATTCTGCTGAAGTTATCCCACAAGGCTAATCACCAGTGATATGTGTGAAAAGGTGATGAGCCTCTTATGAAATACTAATTGGTTTGCAAGGACAAAACCATGAAAACCTGAAATGAGCAAGACTGTGAGATAGAAAAAAGTCAAAGTTTAAAAACTGCAGTTAAATTAGTAAAAGGGAATAATTAGTGTAACACCAGAGTATATAATTTTGCAGTCATATGCATGAGAGAGATAAACAGCCACAGAGTGAGAGATAAAGTGAGAGCGAGAGGACATCTGTGCACAAAAAATGTAAAAGCAAATCAATTTCGACAGTTGTGCCCCCGTTCTCTTGTGTTACCAGATCCCTGTTCCTATGGTCATCCCCACAACTCAAGATATCCCTTGTCTCTTAAGATTAAGGAGATTGATAGGGAGACACCAGCTAATGTGCCAGTCAACTTTCCCTTCCCCTTTCTCTTTGTCTTTAGGCTGTTCCTTCCTTCTGTGACCCTCATCAGTAACAAAAACCCTTTGAGTAAGGTGCTAATGCACCACCACCACCCCACATTCCCTTTCCCTTTATCTGTTATTTAACTGACAGACCCTATCTGACCGGTTGAGGACTGACAAGTGTGGGACGGCTGAGGTGAAATGGCGGTAGGGAAGTGCCACTCAGTGTAGTGTTATCAGCACATTGCCAACGACAGAAACCTAATCTGACCTGGCTGCTGATGACTTGTGGCCTATTGGCTGTGTTTCTGTTCTCGAGCAGATTCTGGTGACCCTTGAGATACTTGGAGTGTAGGATAAGCACACACATACACTGATGTATGCACATGTGCATGAATGCACACATGAAATGCATGCATGTAAATATGCACACATTAAGTAAGCTTGCTTTCCCTCACAACTACTCGACTGTTGCCTTGTCTTGGTCCAACTAATACTTTAAGCGTCAGTTTGCAGGAGGCAAAAAGCTCAGTTTTCCTTCCTTATTCTACAAAGAACGCCTGGGTGACTCTTTTTTCTTTTGGCTGAGTTTTCTGTAGGAGGAATCATAAAGGATGGGGTCACCTCCGCTCTCCTCGAGGCTTCAAGTTACCTTACCAATCTTTGGGCAAGAAAACAGCCTGTTTGGATCTTCCCTACTCCAAAGTGCTGTAAAACATACAATCCCTATTGTCCTGTACTTTGGTAAAGGTTTAGCGGTGCTCAGGCATGCAGTGTTAGTCTTAAAATACTTAAGAAGCTCCTGGTTTTCCTTGTCCCTTGATGAAATAAAGATCAGTATTTGTAGGTACCTGCATGCAAGAGCCCTTACAGAGAAAATGGGTTTCATTTTCTTTGTGGTTCTTTGTTCTGTAGGGCAAACAGTCAACGTAAGCAACATTTTATCCAGTGGATCAAACACTACACATTGGCAATAGAAACGCCATTGCTAGCTGGTGGTGTATCAAAAAAGTGAATCCACAACAGATGTAGTTTGCTTTTGAGACAATTTCAAGGCTACAACAGTGATCTAGGAAGAATTTCTCTGAAGTGTTATCCAACATAAATCAGCTTTAGCCTGGTGATAATTCCATCTGGCGTAAGTCTTGATTAAACCTTTGCTTTTAAACACATCTCTTGTTCTTGACATTGTCATTTTCTGTTTTCCGTTTAAAGATAATCTTCAAAACCGCTGAAGTAGATAACGCCTCGGAAGCTAATGATGGCTCCAGCCAAGATTTTACTGTCAGCATAGAAACCGGCCCATTAACTTCTGAAGCCCCCTTTGGCAAAGCTCCGTATCCCTTCCATTGCCATCAAAAAGCTATTTTCCTCGGCCAGTCCCACACAACCCTAACAATGAACAGAGGATTAGAACATCTCTCAGTCTTGAAGCAAAAAAATGCAGAAATGGATTTTTAAAAAATCTCTTTTTTAACATTCCTTGGTGAAAACTAGTTGGCAGCATTTCCAACTCAGGATTTTTCCTGACATGATTCCCAAGAGGCAGTTTTTGCTTTTTCGATACAATTCCTGTGCTTGCAATCATGTGGCATTGTGATCCAATCACAGAGATTTTTTTTCCCCTTCAGTTTGTAAATGGTTAAGTCTCAGTCTATTGTGAAGGAATCTTCAAAGTGGTTGGAAACCACAGGGGAACATTGGTAGCTGTTAATTAATGCAAGAGAATTTACAAATGCTTTATTTTCCTGATTCAAAAGATGAAAAAAGAGGAAAAACATGCTTTGAATCTAGCAACAGGCACGTCTAAATCTCTTACCTCATCTTCAAGCTGTTACCCTGGACAATGAGAAGCTGTTGTTTCTCTGAAAACCATAAGTAATTTTTTATTAACTGCGCTGTGGTTCCAGAAGAGCTCTTTCTTTCTCTGGTTTAGGTTTATTGGATTTTTATTCTTACTTATCATTTCTATTTCCATTCAGTAAACTGACGTAAAATGTGTTTTGCTAAAATGATCTTTTCTTGTCTTTATGACTATCACAGAATTTAAAGGAAATGGGAACATTTCCAGTGTCTGTGGTAACAGCTGAAAGGCAACTAAAGTGAAACTGGCGAAGACAACTGATGGATAATAGGGTCTGGTCTTAAATTTTTCTAAATTGCTTTCAATCCATGGAATGACTAAATGTTTAAGATAGATTGTAATTGTATATGCACCCGTACCTTTTAAACATATAATAATATTAGAATAGAATAAAGAAATATTGTCAATGAAAGTAAAGACTAAATTGTTTTCAGAAGTCACCAGTCAACATAAAATCTGGGTAAGATCCTGGAGGTCAATAATGGGGTGAGCTGTCCCTTACCCTAAAGACTAACACGGGTGAAAGCCCCTGTCCTCTTGATGGCTAACACACAAATACCCACTCTGGGCTTCAGACACACAGCCTCTGGCCCCACAATCACTGCCAGATGCTGTGACTTTCTTTCAGACAATTCATTTCACAAGTATCTCTGAAAGAGCAATGCCGATGGTAGCTTTTGAGGGAGACAAATGTACATAAGTGTGTGTGTGTTAACGAGTGACGGAGATATGCCAGTGGCAGTGTGAGAAAAGGACACATATGAGATCAGATAGAGACTAATTCACAGCCTGGCCTAAGGACACCAAGCAGGATAATGTGAGACATCTTTTCTCACACCATTTAGGCTAGTCCCAAAGGGACACAGTGTTTATTTCTTGGCTGAACTACATGATTCAGGCTCACTTTAAGTTGCTACTAAAAAAATCATAACAAGGACAAAGGACTACAAAAAGCATAATGTCTGATTGAATTTGAACTCATATTAATCTAAGCAATACAAATTACTTCATTCTGCATAAGGCGTAGAATTCAGTGCTTCCCTCTGCTGTTCCAGTGACTGAGATGTTAACCATGCAGATTTGCAGTGGATGAGACACCCAGTGCCAGCCCTTGGCAGCCCAGGCACGGTGCCCGCCCCAAGGGAGGTAGATGATGGAGAGCAAACAGCTAATAATTAATACCATGATTACACAGGCAGCAACAACACTGGGAGACAAACCTTCACACACCCGGGCAGGGTCCTGACGAAGACTGATAGCAGCAGAGCATGCAAGTATATACACAGATGCACAAATAGATATGCACTGTGCCTGTCACACATACTAGCACCAACCAGAGGCAGAACCCAGACAATTATTACCATAACATCTAACATCTCTTTGTTCACACAAAGATCAATTAAGGCCACACTAGAGCATTTGAGGATTAAACAAACAAAACAGTAATTTCTTGCTGTTTTGATTTTACAAGGCCTCTGCAACATGGAAATAAAAGCCTATCTTCTGTTATATCCCATTCTATTATACACTCCTGAGATGAACCACAGCTGTTTGCTCCTTTCAGTGTAAATAGAGCACCAGCCCCTTTATATTAATATGGTTGCTGTGAGACTTTTAAAGTAAATAAATCCAACTTGCTAACCAACCACAAAACCTTTCCTGCCCAGTGTAGAGCTGATACTTTTATTCCAGGGCTGAAATGACAAAAAACAACAAAAAAAACATGTTTAGGCTGTAATAATATTGTCCAGACCCCCCCATGCGAATGTGGATGAGACATCTCATCCTATAGCCATTACCTAAGCCACACAGTAGGATAACAACATAAAAACGTCACGGTCACCCTCATTAGCAACTGGAACGGAGTTCTTTTCATTTGTGTGTGCATGCATGCGGTCCGTGATGGCTTCCATATGGAAACCCCATCATTTTTTAATATAACCAGCATTCCGTTACTTTGAGATGAAGTGATTCCAATTTCTTCAAAACCACAAGTATTTTTCTAAATGTGCTCGACATGTCCAGGATTTCCTACCATTTGATGGGCTATAGGGTGGTGTGTGTTTTCAATACGGTGTGGGTTGCCTATCTCCCTCTTATATATGTGTGTCAAATCCCGAGAAGGATAGCAATGTGGCGTGAAAAATGTGTGCAGTAATGTGTGTGTAAAGAGATGCCAACCATAAAGGACCGTGCAGGACCCAGGGCCCACAGCCTTTGGCCACCACTTCCTACCCCTTCGTGCCACATTGACTTGGTTTCCATTACCACAGTGGAAGGAACAATAAAGGGCTGATGTGAATGTGTGGTCTACTGACACAGTAGAGACCTGGACAGCCTAGAACAGATTGGCCTAAGCTCATGAAACTATGAGAGCTTTGTGTGGGCATCTCTCTCTCTCTCTCTCTCTCTCTCTCTCTGTGTGTTTGTTTTTGCCATTGTCAGAGTTCAACACAGTTCACTCAGGTCAGATATTCATTGATCGAATTTACTCAGTATTGACCCATTTATAGTAGTTTTGTTGATCGTACACTTATTGTTTGTAATATTCTGCTCTTTTAAAAACTGAAAATATAATTAGTGTTACATAACTCTCTACTGTTCACTGTGTTGTCCAAAACAATGCTCATTTGACTTTTTAGTTGGAAAGTATGCCCTGCCCTACATGACCCCATAAAGCAAAAGAGCTAAATCATTGCTGAAGATGACAGAATCAAACCAGATGAAAAACACAGGCCCAGCTGTGATATTACTGGCAAAAATAAGCTTATGTTGCAGAAAAGAGTTTCTCATCTCTTTGTTTTTTTTATTTGAGGAGATGATGACACATTTGATCCTGTCTCACAGCGTCACATGTCAAACTTCTCATGCCCTGTCACTCTGACAGCTCACAGCCCGCGAGGGAAAGGATCATGGGTGCTGTGTCAGGCACAGCGGGGAGGTCGGGGGAAGGCAAGCTAAATGCACGACGTGCTTTTCCGCATGTCACTGTGTGTGTGTGTATGTGTCTGTGTGTGATTTTATGTGTAACTAGGGGTGTGTGTGCATGTGTGTCAGTCTGAAGGGATGGATGCATGCCATAGGCGAGAGCAACACCATGTCAGACTGCTAGTAGACGATCCCCGTTTCAGACACACTAATACAAATAGTCAGTTCAGCCATGAAACCATTTCCTCCTGTGACTCCTCTACTCTCTTCCTCTCTGCTCTATGTGCGTCAGTAAGGTACGGCAAGGTGCATTAGTCATATATATGCTACAGAACCAGAAGGCGATGGAAAGTTAATATCAAGGAACAGTCACTGAAAATCGATTTAATGAATCGTGACAGTGTATATGAGGTTTCCTTTAGTGTCTGCATAATGTTTGGTGACCCATGTCAAACAATATGTTGCATAACCCAAAAGCAATATCTTGTTAGTCAAAAATGATTATGACACATATGCCCTCATAAAATTAGTTATTATGGGAGTATTTTAAAGTTACAATTGTAATTAATATTAATAGCTTTGAGTTTTAGTAGGGCCTATTAGCTCTCTGTAGCTGAAGTGAACTGAAGGATTATCAGTGATGTGTGAGCTCCCTGGATGGATAACTCATCAGAGCAAACAATACAAACTCTCAATATATTGCTCAAATGAATTAAAAGAATTTTTTTAAATCAGAGTATAGCATCAAGTCAGTCAAACTTCTGGGATATTGATCTGGTCAGTTAAGTAGCAGAGGGTGTTGTTAATCAGTTTTAGCTACTTTGGTGTAATGAAATTAACAGCACACGCAGGCAACGATACGACCCTCAAAACAGGAATGTTTTACACTGACATTTTTTTCCTCTTCATCTTTTCTGACTGTTTTTAACCAGTTTTGCCTTTGACTAGGGTCAGTGTCACTACTGGTAATATGAGGTGATACCTGGACCCTACAGAGGTTGCACAGGTAGTCCAACTCCTCCAGGATGGCACCTCAATATGTGCCATTGCCAGAAGGTTTGCTGTGCCTCGTAGCACAGTCTCAAGAGCATGGAGGAGATTCCAGGAGACAAGCAGTTACTCTAGGAGAGCTCGACAGGACCGCAAAAGGTCTTTAACCCACCAGCAGGACAGGTATTTGCTCCTTTGTGCAAGGGGGAACATGATGAGCATTACAAGAGCCCTACAAAATGACCTCCAGCAGGCCACTAGTATGAATGTCTCTGACCAAACAAAACAGAAACAGACTTCATGAGGGTGACTTGAGGGTCTGACGTCCTCTAGTGGGCCCTGTGCTCACTGCCCGGCACCATGGAGCTCAACTGTCATTTGCTATAGAGTACGAGAATTGGCAGGTCTGCCACTACCGTCCTGTGCTTTCACAAATGAGAGCATTTCAGAGCAGGACGTGAAAGGGTCTGGGGAAGCCATGGAGAACGTTATGCTGACTAACAATCATTCACCATGACCAGTTTGGTGGTTGGTCAGTGATGGTCAGGGGAGGCATATCCATGGAGGGACACTATAGGCAATAGAATCCTGACTGCCATTAGGTATCGGGATGAAATCCTTGAACCCACTGTCAGTCATTATAATTACCCTTTGTAGCTTCATAATTTTTATTTCGATCAAAAGATGTGGCATCCTTTCATTCCTAACATATTACCCAGTGTACATCAGTGTAAATATCCAGCATGAATTTTTTATCCCCATTGAAATCTGATGTGTTTTCTAAGTGTTCCTTTAATTTTTTGAGCAGTGTATATTTTTGTTTTTATTTTTAAGTTGCCGGTACGGTGGTACAGTGGTTAGAACTGTCATCTCAAAGCAAGAAACTCCTGGGTTTGAATCCACTGGCCAGCTGGGGCTTTCTGCATGTTTGCATATTCTCCCTGTGCCTGCATGGGTTCTGTTCAAGTACTCTGCCTTCCTCCAACTGTCCAAAGACATGCAGAGGCATAGGTTAATTGGCAATATACCTTGAATTTAGTTGTAGTTAACAATAAAACATTGCTTCAGGCTATGTCTGGAGAATGAATCCAGGACATTATCCACAGTTGCCCTTTGTTGTGCATTGCACACAGCTGGAGCTAGTCTGCATGATGCATCCTCACTACTGGAAATCCTAAACTTGGTATAGGCATGAGTGCAGCCTGGGTAGAGTGTGCAGGAGGCAGGACAAAGGATTCCACTCATTCGCTGTCACTGGACAATTACTACTGCTGTTCTCGCATGGGTACAATTGCACCTTACACTATTTTATATGAGGAACATACAAAGGTATAGACTGTTTATTGTGTGATGTGACAAAGCGGGACATTTGAGTTCTCACAGAGCACTGCTGGGTAATGTCTGGAAAAGTTTGGGGCTGCAGTGCATGTGTGATTTTAGAAAGACCAGCTCCTTATAAGGCACACAGCAATTACTTTTTCATTATTATCCATTACAACACATTTTCTTCAAAAGATTCTCTCTCTTCTTCACGTGAACAAAAGCAAACATGAAAAAAAATCGAGGTTTTGTTGGTCATGTCTGACTACGACAAAAACTAGAACCATTTTTCGCAGTGATTATGGGGATTTTGGAAATAAACGGAAATCCTCAATGAAAGCATGCCAGTATGAATGGGGCAAATGTTATTGCCATGGTAACGATGGTATTAAATAAATAAATGACCAGGCCTACAGTGTAATTGCCCATTAGAGGCTGGAATATTGCACGGTTGTAAGATCTCTCCAACAAAGACCATTTTGTAGTTTAAACCAGAGAGCAATCATAATACATATGAAGCTAGTATGGAAATTGTGATGGCCTCATACAAAGATATGAATAGTAGGCCCATAATAGTTGTGGTTTTGCCTGAATGATTGCTTTTGAATGAACAGTTGGTTATAGCATTGCCTTCAAATGGTTTTAGCTGTCTGCCACTGTCAGACAAAAAGAGTACCATGCATTTTCAGTGTTTTGGTCAAAATGTAATGTTTTTTACAGGTGTATGAATCTTGGGTAATTGGTAATGGGCAGCAGCAATTGGGGCCTCTGTGTGCCACCTGGAGAATCACATCAACCCTGCCAACCGCCACCCATTTACTCCCCCAGCATCCACATGGTGTCTCTTTCTCACACTAAAACAGACACACACACACACACACACACACACACACACACACACACACACGCACACATGGAGTAGTCACAGAAGGATGTTCCTTGGAAGCAGAAAGAGCAAAAACTGGCTCTAAATGTAGATATATAAATAGTCCCCACACTGCACAACATGTTCTGTTTTGATGTAATTATGGTGCAGGAAGAGTCTGGTTTAGAAGAGAGCGCTCTTGGGCAACCATTGTGGGGTCTTTAACAAGGCATTTGGCAAGAAAAACGATTGCACCTGGCTGAGCTTGGTGTGTTTCAGAATACGAAGGAAAAAGAAAGAAAAGACAGATGTGTAAGCAGGTAGAGAAAGTGAGACAGACATAAATTCTAAGAAGGTGAGAGGCAAACACACACACAGTCACATGCACACGCATATTCACACTGTTGCAGGAACACCTGGACTTGATGAGAGCCAGATGTTCAGGCCAGTTAAGCCTTCTGTAAAGTGGAAAACAAAGCAGATTGAAAGATAACAGAAGCTGGGGCCTGAAACAGACACTTAATCTATACTGTCATTCAGATGGATCGTGAAGACCTCACTCTGGGTCACTTGCCAACATACTGGATTGATTCAGTTTACACAAATTCCTGAGAATTATAAGCTTGTTAACAAAACTTGCTGGTGCTGGTATCCATAGTGAAAAAGTGCAAAATATATATAATTTTACTTATGGGATTAAGTCTTGCACTATCCCACAGAGAAGAAGCAGAAATACATGTTGAACACAAGGGGGAGCACTTATTCTTTCCCCATGCTTTCCAGGCCGCATCCTGCCCTTACTTCAGCAAAAGCAATCTTTTCCAGCCCATTGTTCCCTGCTATAAATCAGGAAGTACTGAGTGTTGGTGTCTCTTTCTCTGTGTGTGAAAAGACCAGTCACTCTAATCAACCAAATCACACCCACCCACACATGCCATGTAAATATGGAATATTTAGAAAAAGTGGCATTGCTCCTTAATAAACTTAAACTTTTACAAAATATGGGTGCCTAACAGAAATAAAAACGAAACAAAAATCATTTATAACTAAAATTAATTGTATAACCTGTTCAGGACATGTGAAGAACTGTAGTAATTTCAAAACACAATGGAGCTCAACACATTACCTCTTAACACTTGTACAGGCCTGTGGCACTGAATGATTTGAATTCTTACTCTGGTGAGTTTCCCCCCTCCGTGAATTAATTAGTCTTTGCCAAAGCGGGCTGCATTTGTCATTTGAATTTATGCTAATGAGTGCCGAGGTCTCGTGGAAGAGCTGATAGGCCAGAGCAGCTGCTCTGTCCTTGCGGGGCCTAACTGTCTCCCCTGTTTTAACTGCTCCATCTCTCTGTCTACTCCTCTGTCTGGCTCCTCATCTCATTTCTCTCTTTCAGGTTTTGTCTGCTTCTCAAACCCCCGCTCCCCACCCTTCCTTTTGCTCCTTCTCTCTTTCCTCCCTGTCTCTTCTCCTGCGGCCTTATCATCCCACCTTCTCCTTTTCTCCAACCTCCTTCTGGTCTTGGGCTCCATGACCTGTCATTGGTGAAGAGACTGCCCATGTTCCTGACTGATAAGCCAGCTAATTATCTAACACTTCATACAGAGAAGCAGCAAACAGACAGCCACACACAGGCTGCAAACGCAATGCTGGATGTATGGATACACTAGTAGGATATGACGCAAGTTCTAATACAGGGATAGATAGATAGAAAATGTAAAGCATATGAAGCTTGATTTGTTTTTTAAAAAGCAACTAAGTAAATAAAATGGGGGGAAATAGGGTTTAAACCAAAATATTTTAGTCATAAATAGCCCCTCCTTTCCACTTCTGTAGTATACTGTTATAAGTGAGAGCTGGTTGAAAAGTCAGTGGCATATCTTGGCAGCAATTTTTGGAGCTGAACACTCCAATTCAGCCTCCCAGGCTCCCAAATTGATGGAGCAGAAATAAGCACTTTGGTGCTCTTTCTACAATGTTCAAAATGCAGCATTGGTGGAGGGAGAGGTCCATATTCTGTAATGCTCCATTTTGAAGTTGCTTCAAGTCATATCCAAGCGCTTAAGATAGTGTGCTAGAGGACTATCCAACCAGCCAATAATATGTTTCTCTTTTTCAACCATATACATAACAAATAATATTTTTTTATGACCTTGGGTGGTGTGGGTACTCTGTAGAATACAAAAAAGCATAGGAATGGGACTTGGATAACATCTTGATCAAGTGTGATCAACTGATTTAACTGTACTGTGGTTTGTTTCCATAATAATAAGATCCTATTTTTCTAGTGTTTCGAAGATTTACTTTAGAAATTATAGTGACCAACAGTAGATATTGAAAAGTTTAACAAATCTTAACTATTTGATAAGCTACCATCTTAATGCTAAGAAAGTCAAGTCAACTATAATGTGGACTAAAATTTATTTACTGTAGAGCTTCTAATAGGCTTAGCATGGAAATGTTGAGCAGATACCATATTTATACTTTTTAGACTTAATCAAATTACATTGGGAACTTTATATGTTTATCACATCGTTCCCAACACCCTAGAGTGTCTTCAGTAATTTGGCTCGGATACATTCCACCTACTCAAAGAGGAGAGTGAGGACTAATGTCATTTTGAGGGGATTATTGTGATCTTTCAACACATCTTTGGGGAGTTAAGCATGTTGTTAAAGAGAGGAAGGGAAGAGCAAGGAAAGTGATAAAACCCCACCACAGAGCCTCTGTTTTAACTTTCACATTTTCTCCCCTCTCTCTCCTCCGTTCTCTACCATTTTCTCCCTCACAGCACCAAAAGCCATATTATGTGCTTGTCAAGATGGATAAACCCCTCAGCCAAATGTTCAGATGAAAACAAATAAGTAGGAGACGTTCATGTAATCGCTTCTGCCAGAGAAAGGCTTTAAGAAGAACATAAACACTTTCTGGAAATGTGCCTCGCAAATACTAATTCCCTCACGCTTTTGTTTGAGTCTCATTCAACTTCAGGACCATTTCATACTGTGCCATGATGAGATGTCACCATTTGAGACATGGTTAAAACTACTTTGCAACACGGTTAGCACCACTAAACAAAAATATGAGATCATATTACCTTGCTGCTTGTAAAACTGTCATGATTATATTCTGGGGAATTAAGGAAAGAATTCTTTAATTATCTTGGCTACAATTACGAATGGAGACAGGCACAAGAAAGGAAGGGAGGAGAGCAGGGTTTTACTTTTAAACGATCTAACTCAGATTGCCTTATTATCAGGCCATGGATGCTCTTTGTTTGTAGTGGTGTGTTTTTCTATGAAATGGCTGGGCTCATTTCACACGAGAAAAGTCCCCCAACTGTCACTACACTCCCACAATCTTTCCAGCCAGCCCCCCTAGTAAAGTTCCCATGGTGGTCCTTGGACAGCTCACAAACTTCTGTGCCAAATGCCTCAGTCAGATAAAGAGTTTGCTTAGGTTGTCGCACCATAGTGTGACTTCAAATTCATTGAAAGTATCACTGAAAATAAGAATTATTGCTAGTCTGTTTATTTACACACACACACACACACACACACACACACACACATATATATCTATATATATATATCTATATCTATCTATCTATCTATCTATCTATCTATCTATCTATCTATCTATCTATCTATCTATATCTATATATGTATATATGTATATATATATATATATACACACACATACATATATAGAGTGAAATATTTAAAGTCCCCCCCTTCCTTTTTTTTAAACTAATTAAATTTTTAGTTTTTATTTTATTTTGA
>VUQH01001499.1:3511-14064 GCA_015106775.1 Etroplus canarensis
CATTTTTCCACGGAGACCAATAGTAAAGCTCTGTATTATTTTCCTGGGAGTGCCAGGAATGTAATGAGAAAACTAGTAGACGGAGTAAAAAAAAACGATGCAAGGGCTGGTTGGGATGAGATATGAGATGAGGCAATGAAGCAGAGCTGGCATGCTGCGATTGAGTCGTCTGAGTTAGGTGGACATCCCAAAATATGTTACTGCACCAGCAAGGGGAAAAAAATGTGATCCGTCAGTTCTGCATACAGATGTCTTCATTTTGGCTAAAGGACGACAAAATGGATAAAAATACTATAATTGTCGCATCACATGTCTGATCAACAGCCAGTGTTTCTGTAAATAGCCATGTCTGAGAAACAGATCCCCTTCCTGTCTTTACGCTCTCATTCCTCTGGGAAGGAACATTGGACCATGGTTAAATTGTAAGTGGCAGATACTGAAGATGGATGCGCTATTAAACCAAGAAATGTGTGGAGAAATAAGGGGATTTCTATGTGTCTATAGGTGGGCCAATCACATACGGACATGATTATGTCTGTGTGTGACTGGCAGGGGCACCAGAGGCAAAAATGATGACTGTATGCAAATGGAACTGCATACAGTCTCTGGACATGGACAAAGCTGAAGAAGGCAACATTTATTTGAAATCATGGGACAAAAAAAAAATCCATATTAGCAATATTTCACAATGTTGTAATTCAAGTGGTTTAAAAGGGAACTAAGCTGCTGTACATAACCTGGGCTCTGTTTTCAAGCTTAAGAAAATGTATCCCCTAACAGGAGATTTTGGCTAGTCCCAGATCTTTTCAGATCACACTGGGTGAATATTATAAAGTAGAAATACACCAATCCAAGCTTCCACTTGCATGTCCATTTCGCATGTTGTATGTGGTGTGGAGCTGACAGGTGACTTATAAACAGAATAATAAACTTGTCTGGGACAACCTGACAGGGAAAGCATCATCAGAGCTTTTAGTTGTGGCACCTCACTTATCCACAGTGTGGAGGTGACACAGAAAGTACTGCAAGCAGGAGTCGCAGGTGTGAAATACCTCTAAACTGCTGACTCTTCTGCTGTTCCGAACTAGCTTTTTGAGTCAGGATCAGACCAATATCTGATCCAAAAATCAGACCGTTGAATCACTATAGTATGAAGTAGCATTAAGACTGAAAAGGCATGGGAATGAAGTAAAAGGTAATCACATAATTGGCTAAAAAAAAGCAGTGTTTGACTCCTGAGTGATGTCAGAAGTCAACTGTGACATTAGCCAATCATATAAAGCACTAGAATGGCAGGTGGTGAGCACAGGCATATAGAAACCAAAGTTTGATATTTTTATTTTTTTCCTTTTCTAGATTATACTGCTGCTCTTTAAGCTTATTCTGTCTTAAACAATATGTAGAAACATCAGTATTGTCAACAAGGAGCTAAAGCATATTAGATTTTTTCTTTAGACCATGCAGTGCTTTTAATTTGTTTGTGTTCAGCTTCATCCTGACAGCAGTCTAAAATACCCCAAGACCTAATTTTGCTAATTAGGTCTTGGGGGTAAAGAGGTAAGACTTTGTTTTAAAGGGAGATTTATTTTCCGTTACACTGGCGCTCACGTCATTATAATTTCTCCTTGCAGAATTGGCACATAAATAAAATTAAGTTGAGCAAAGAAACTGTTTAAGGTAAAGTGTGAAATGGCTTCTGCTTTTAGTTTGGTCTCGATGGGAGCAATGAAGCATTTGCAGATTGAATCCTAAGCCTGAGATAAGGTCAGACTGACCTTTTCATTGCATTGAAGTCTCATCTAGCCTAGTTCACTTTGCACATGGTTTGCTTTGACCTCACACTAATAAGCTGTATAATGTAAAACACTGTTGTTAGCTAGTCGAGGTACTTCCGGCTAATAATGCCTGACGCTGTTCACATTATGTCTTTCATGGCAAATGACTGAAGATCACCAGCAACCTGGTGTGGTTGCCACTATTAAAGTTGAAAAAGTAAATCTTTAATAATATTTCATGTCAGCTAATTTAAAAAAAAACTATATTGTGTTGACCAGAACCCAGTCACAAGGGTTTGAGCGCACTGGTCCCAAGCCTGACTACATGGGGAGGGCTTTGTCAGTAAGTGCATTCAGTGCAAAATCTTCCAAATCATATGCGCAGATCAATAATAAGATTTTCATATCAGATCAGTTGAGGTCCAGGTTGACAGTGACCAACCTCCAATGATATTGACACGAAGGTGCCATTAGAAACTGTGCTTCTGTTGGTCAAAGACAAAGGAGGAGGCATGTTAGGAGGTAATAAGAAGGAAGGAAAGATAGGAGTGTGGAGGTGAAAGTAGGGACTTTAAATGTAAGCACTACAGTATGACTGGTAAAAAGAGAAAGCTGTTTGATATGGAGATGAGGAAGGTACTGGGCAAAGGACACTGAAGATGGATGCAGGAAGAAAAATGGAAGAACACAGAGAAGGTACATGGATGTAGTGATGTCAAAATACCAGAATTTAGAAGTTTGTACCAATACCACTAAGGTATCGTCACATTTTCAGAATTTTGGTACAGAAAGGTAAAGTAAGTACTGGTTCTGGTGAAATCTCTGCATGGTTATAGCGAAGGAGAACATGCAGAGGGTTGCTGTGATTGAAGAGGCCGCAAAGGATAAGGCGAGATGGAGGCAGATGGTCCGCTGTTGTGGCTCCTAAAGGAAGCAACTAAAAGAAGAAGAGGAGAATGTTGTGTTGACCAGCTTCACAGTGTTAACCTTTCATGTAACAGATCCTTTTAGCAACAGACAGCCAAAGAGCAGTGATTATTAGCAGTGATGCAAACTCCATTGGTATCATATCAAATAAAGAGTGACTTCTGCCAGGCCATGGGCCCAAGCTCAGCGACCAATGCTGGCACATAAGATGATAGCCTACCCTTATATGCATTCTTTTGGTAAATCTCATACAGGACATGCTGTTTAACCTGATTTGTCCTGCATGCAGTTACTTCTGTATCTGCAAGCCCACTCCAGCTCCTTCATTTCATGCTATTAATTCTATTTCTGACTCAATCAGTGGGATGTCAGCAGTCACTGATGTGTGCTCTGGTCTGTGTGCTGTGTAAAATATCAACGTAGCTACCGTAACATCACCGATTGGTTAATGAGGCCTTGCTGTGAGGCCTCGAGCTGTGTATTTTGTGTATTTTGCTGCTGCAGCCTCGGTCTTTTGATTGCAGACATGACAAGCAGGGGGCGGAAGTGAAACTGAGGACGCAGCATGCTTGTTGGCTAATGGCTTGTGATTGGCAAGTCATTAGCAAACAAGCATATCCTGAATAATCGTCCTTTTTAACTCTAATTTACAAAACTGACTTCATGGTTTATACAGTATGACCTGAAATTAGTGACTGAGCCCACAGACTGTATTTACAGTGTCACAGAGCAAGAGAGCCCAGGGCTATTTTCACATACATTTCAATACAACCAGAAGGATTTTCCAACCAGAGGAGCCAGCCCCTGGAAGCTATGTCCATCTATGAGGTTGTCCTACTAGCATACTCGTGCCTTTGGTTTTCCATGTTAAGAGCAAGGGAAGGGCACAACTGCATTCATTGTTTAACAATGTTGTTAATACTTTAACAATTTATTGACAGTGAGATTTTGATACAGATAGAATTAATTTTGTTTAAACTTACCCAAACAGGCATGGTTTTCAGTTATAGGAAATCAGTGGCACAAATTTTGATTCTGATATGTTGTTATTTTCCTGTTAGACTTAGCTAACAAGCTTGCAGATTGATAATTAGCAAGCTTCAGTTCAAGACCTTTCACATCCATGACTGTGACAAATTAACACAACCATGTTTTGGGGTGGCTACCCTTGGAAACAATTGCTGTGTACAGTGACTCTCACAGTGCTTGGCCTTGCTGCTAACTTTTCCCTATGATACTCATAGCAATGGAAAAAAAAATCTCCATATTTATCTGCAAAAACAATTTACAGGACACCTACAACCGCTAACAATGTTGGATTTTATTTCTAACACAGGGTTTATTTGTGAAGCTTTTCCAGTCCTTACATCTGCTTGTGCTTTGTTGTTAGGCATGTAGGGTGAACAGCTTACCTGCTTGCTTCCTTCCCTCCATGTGTGCCACTGGCTATTAATAAGCCCACAATCTGAACCACAAATGAAGCGCAACCGTTAACTGTCACAGGGTAGTAACCCCCGTACACCCCCAAACTTTAAAAGGTTTAAAACATTAGGTACTGCTTGCATTTCATCCTTCCGCTAGACGCTTGTTTTTCACAATGACTGTTTCCTCGTTATTCCCCTGCTTTAAATGTGTTTTCAGCAGTACTGCAGCTCAGCAGCATGAACTTTAGGAAGTTCACTCATGTGTGGTGTTACAGGCCTGAATAATTTAAATTGATATATAATTAAAATAGCCATGCTGAAAATCTTAACAAAGAATCCTCACTACACGTCACACCAATGCTGCTCAGCTGGGAATATGTGGCACTAGCACACTGAAGCAATACACTATGAAATCCTATCCAGCATGCTTTCTGTCAAGGAGGTCTTTGTCACTTTCAATTTTCCCATATTCCTCTCTCTGTAGCGAGCAGTGGCGTGTGCAAAAGACCATGCTGCTCTATCTGCATCACATAAAGGAGTATTTTCTACCACCAGTAAGGTCTAAGAGTTAGATTGCAGAGTTCAGGACTGTGAAGGTATTAGAGGAGTTTATTTCCAAACAGAATTTCAAATAATGGTTTGTCAGACAGCAGGATAGTTTTCAGGCCATCTTAAACATGTGCTTGGGCTCAGAAAAGACGGCAGTGTTTCTAGGTCTTATGTCACCAAACTGTGTTCAATGACAACCTTTTCAGAAGTGTCTTTGGTCCCGTGCAGTGATTTCAGTTACATGATTGTGTCTTTTTTTTTTAATGCAGTGAATCCTCAGGGCATGAACATTCCTATTCAATGTTTTTATTAGACTTGTCTACTGTATACAGAGATATCTTTGTATTTTTTGCAATCTTATTCTGACAATATCTACCACAAATAATGAAATCTCCAAATTCTTGGCAGTTTTTTTCTTCATTCTTAAGTTACTGAACTATCTCATCACACAGTCATTCACTGAGTGGTGAACCCATCAATGTCTTTAATTCTGAAAAGCAACCTATTTTTGAGACGTCCTTTTTATAACTAGTCATGTTACTAGTTGCAACCAGCAAAATGGGGATGTGGATGGGAGACTAGATGAGACAAGAATGTGATCAGTCATTTTTCAACGAACAAAATTTATCAATTTCAGGATATCGTTTCTTTATTATTTTCAACTAGATGTAGGCAGGGCACGATTTACCAGGTGGATAGGGAGGATTTCCCCCCTGTGTTTGCATCCTGAGTCCCTGACTCTGCTATGTTATTTTTGTCCTGGTGGAGATAAAAATGAACTCTGAAAGGCTATTGTTGAGCTCAGTAAATTGAGCAGGAATTTGTGTCCTTCCCTGTCCAGACATTTGCAGATGTGGGTAGAAGATGTACAATGCCCTGCAGATGACCCTCCACAGTAAAAACAGAAAAAGCAATCGAAGCAGATTTTTTTCAATCTCATGTAGCAGAATGTGTTTCTAATATTATTAACATTATTTCATATTAAATAGGCCTCATGAAGTTAAATGGCACACCTGACTGAATGGGACTAAGTGTCATCTGTATTGTTAGGTTTGATTGACTCACCTGTATCCACAAGAAAAAAAAACAAACTTGTATAGCTGAAGTTTATAATTATTTTATGAATGTTACATTGACAGAAGCAATAAATTATTATATTCTAACAGGCTTTAGAGTATACAGGGCCACTGTGGTCCCTGATTTCCTTACAGTTTTTTGACTAATCGCACCCAGGACATAGGTGTTACGGTTTGGATGTGCAGAGGACCCAAATGTAGACTCAGGCAAACCCAAAGTTAAAAAAAAAAATTAAAAACAAAATGTTCAATAAACCAGAGTCCACAAGGAAACAAAAAAGAATACAGACATGAGCATAAAAACCAGGGAAGACCAGATAATATATACACAGAAGGCTGATTAGACAGCAAGAGACATTTGGGGAACAGGGACATCTAAACACTGTCAGTACAGGTGTGAACAATCAGGGAAATGCAGAGACAGGAAATAAAAGTAACACAGGACATGGAAAAATTAGCCTTCAAAGTAAAACAGTAAGTAATCAAAAGAAAAAAACTTGGAAAAATAAAAAAAAAAACACGAGACAAGAATAACAACTAGAAAATAAAAATTAAGACATGAACCAAACCACAGCTGCGAAACCAAAACTCGGCACTAGAATATTCACAAAGTAGAAACGGAAACCAAAGACTCAGTGTTTCAAGACTAAGACTCACAGTATACTGAGCAAATACAGAAATCAAAACAGAAATCACAAACTCAAGCCAAGAATAATCAAAAACTTAGAGCAGAAGAACAACTGTTAGACCAAATCGAAAACACTAAAAAATTAAACACAAATCCAAAAACTCAAGACACTGGAACCAGACCAGGATACACGAAAACAGGTTTTTAATATTTATTTTATTCTGTATCTCTGCACAGATTTTACTCTCTCAGATTTTTAGAAATGCAGCATGCACACAGTGTAGCAGTTTAAAATATATTTTTAATGTTGTTTTTTTTATAAAGCATACTGAGAACTAAATGTGTTTTATTGGAAAAAAAACAACTGTACAAGCAAGTAAAAAAGGAAAAACATCACACTGTAGCAACTTCAAATGTTAATGAGCTGCTTGCTCAATAACTCATTGCCGTCAAGTGATTCACATATGTACCTTCACCCAGCTTTCCTGGTGCCGAAACTACATACCTACATACATCTTCTGTAAAACACACAATAATGGTCCAGTTTTCACCCTGCCCCTTATTTTTTATAATTAATTAAATGCTCTAAAAGCACTCAATTTTTTGACATTTTTACCCTGTTACTCAAAATAATACAGAGCCTGGAAATGTCTCACATAAAAGCTTAAAATATTACATATAAATCTACTGCAATTAGCTCTCATTTTGTGATGAGGGCCTCCATATTTAACATAGACTTGGACAGTTCAGATGCAAAGCAGGCCATTGTATGAGGATCTCATTACGCTACTAAGAGTTTCTCTCGGTCTAAATCATTTCGCTGACGTGCCTAATAGGGTCCAAATAAAGTCAGCTCATTTATGAAGCAGTTAATGTGTTCAGCAGAACTCCAGTAGAAGGCCTGTGTTTATAGCCATTACGCTATTCAAGACAATGTTTCTCATTTTTCAACATGCTACAGGGAAAATCCTCTTCACTGCGGTTAGCCAGAGTCTGAGGAGTAAACTGGAGCTCTGAGAACAACTCAACATAAGTTTGGAAAAATATTGGTGGCAACTATTTATTTGGAGGATAAGGCATTAAATACATTTGCATAATCTAAGTGGTGCTGCAGCTGGCCCGCAACAACATCGACTCATACAGTCCTAATTTCACTCTCATCATTTTCTCTCCTAACAGAGGAGCAGCAAAAATCAGCTATTCATCTCTTTCACATTTATTAGCATGACTGAGTCTCTCAGCTGTCACTGTTCATTTGGAGAAAATGTCTTCTGGGAGAGATATCATATGTTGTTTTATGAGAGTGTTAAAAAGAAGCGCCCATGAAAAACCACAGACATATACTGTAGAGGCTTCCTTTTAGATAAGGTGAGACAGGGCCCTCAGGAGTGCTTGTGTTTTTACAGAGGCGTCTTATCTTCCAGAGACACATTAACACAAGGTATATACAAGCAAAAACATAAAGTGATCTCGGTGACCAACAGTATGCATTTTTTTATATGTATATTTGTGCATACATTGGTATTTGGAAATGCAGATGTAATAAAAGAGCAGACGGTAAATGGTCTGCACTTATATAGTGCCTTTTAATCTTAGCTAGGTTCTACAAAATGCTTTAAAGCGTGCTTCCTATTTTCACACCAATAGCAGCAGAGATGCCACGGAAGGCACAGGCCTATCATCAGGTGCACCTTTTGGATTCACCTTTTTGTCTAGAAGACTGGTGCAGGCAGCCATAAGCCTGTGTGCACTTTATTTTGCACTGTCTTGAAAATACAATTTTGACAGTAGCTTTAATTAATCGATCTACCTGGGATGCATTTTTGGCCACATCCTCTGTAATGACAAAAATACGCTACATGGACAAAAGTTTTGGGCCAATTAAAAATTACACCTACAGGAGTTTTCATGATATTCCATTCTAAATCCATGAGCATTAGTATGAACTTGGTCTCCCCTCAGCAGCTATAATAGCTTCCACTCTTCAGGGAAGGCTTTTTGTTCATTCATCCAGAAGATCATTCATGAAGTCGGGCCTAGCTCACAATTTCCATTCTAGTTCAGGAACAAGATCAGGGTTGAAGTCCAGGCTTTGTGCAGGCCAGTCAAAGTTCTTCCACACCAAAGTCATCCAGCCATGCCTTATGGATCTTACTTTGAGCACTGGAGGACAGTCATGGTGGGACAGAAAAAGATCTTCCCCAAACTGTTCCCACAAAGCGGGAAATAGAATTGCCCAAGGATTCAGTAAGTGAAAGCTTTAGGATTTCCATAGCATTATCCCTTCTTTACATAGCATTATTCACATAGCATTTGGGACAGTGCAGTCAGGCAGGTAATGTTCTCGTAGTATCCAGCAAACCATCAGTCCATCAATCTGCTAGATAGAGAAGTGACAGAGAACATGTTTCCACTGCTCCAGAATCTAAAGGCAGCACGCTTTATATAACTCCATCTGGTACTTGGCATTGTGCTTGATGATGTAAGGCTTGCATTCAGCTGCTTGGCAATGACAACCCATCTCGTGAAGCTCCTGGTGCACAGTTTTCGTGCTGATGTTAATGTCAGAGGAGATTTAGACTGTGTATGTGAACTTTTGAGCACTGTGTGCCTCAGCACTCAGCAACCCTGCTCTGTAACTTTGTATGATCTGACCCTTCATGGCTGAGTTGTGGTGGTTCCTGAATGCTTCCACTTTGCAAAAGTAAGACTTTCCAGAAAGGGAAGACATTTCACAAACCGACTGGTTGCAACAGTGGCAGCCAATTACAGTACCAGACTTGAACTCAGTGAGCGCTTTAGAACAACCCATTCTTTCGCAAATGTTTTTAAAGACAGACTGCATGGTTAGGTTCTTGATTTTATACACCTGTGGCAAAAGAACTGAATGAAACACCTGAATTCAAGCATTCAGAGTTGAGACCCATTTGAAGACCAATATTTGGTGTTAACTGGATATAGGCAATTGCCTGGTCCACAATTCTGCCACTTAATCACCATTTTGATGGGGTTAGATTTCACTTACTTTGCAAGGTTAGAAATGAGTATACAAGAACAACCCATTCATGCAGGCTTTTGAAAGTAGAACAAAAACTATCTTAAGCAGTTTACACTGCTGAGAAAAAGTTAGTGCTGCCAGTACGATGATGATGCTATCTACTGTCAGGGATGATTGCTCCTTCAGCTGTTCATGACACATGAATACCTGTCTCAAGAATACAATGGGTGACAAAAGCCGAAGTAGACTTGGGCTGATGAACATCTGTCATGACACTGGAAATGATGAGGCCATTTTGCTAGAATTTGACAATGGGGAGATGCAGAATGAACTTCAAATAGGTAGGAATTCTATTTCATTTCATTTGCTCCTCTGGCTGATTGTATATTGTAGCTACTTGGTTGGGTCTTGCTTTAGCAGTTAGTTGATGCTGTCTTTGTGTCTGCTTGTTTTTATGATGAGGCTGCTGCTAAATGAGGGTATGTGCGTACTATGAAATTTAGTCTTGCTGGCACAACTGTAGGATGCAAAGGTTTCTGGGGATTAAACTGTCAGCCCTGCTATTAGTGGGTACCCCAGATAAGCAGAAACATAGATTTGCTGTGCAAACATTTGTATTTGGAAAAAAAAAGATGTAACAAGAGAAGATGGTAAAAGATCTGTACTTACATAGAGCCTTTTAATTATAATCAGTTTCTACAAACTGTTTCTCATTCAGTCATTCACATACCTACAGCAGTGAAGATGTAAAGCAAGTTGCTAATCTTCTTCTTCTTCTTTCAGCTGCTCCCATTAGGGGTCGCCACAGCAGATCATCTGCCTCCATCTTATCCTATCCCTTGCATCCTCTTCCCTCACACCAACCCTCTGCATGTCCTCCTTCACTACATCCATCAGTCTTCTCTGTGGTCTTCCTCTTCTCCTCCTGCCTGGCAGCTCCATCTTCAACATCCTTTGTCCAATATATCCACTATCCCTCTCAGACTTTGTCTCCAAACTTCTCAACCTGAGCTGTCCCTCTGATGTACTCATTTCTAATCCTGTCCATCCTGGTCACTCCCAGGGAAAATCTCAACATCTTCAGTTCTGCCACCTCCAGCTCTACCTCCTGTCTTTTTGTCAGTGCCACCGTCTCCAAACCATACATCATAGCAGGTCTCACTACTGTCTTGTAAA
>VUQH01001501.1:7999-18902 GCA_015106775.1 Etroplus canarensis
TTTCAACATCTGTGCAAGAACTCTCGCCACCCAATTCCTGTAACAGAGAGAGTTCTAATACCACCAGTGCGTCGGGCACAATACATGACATGATAATATTATTTTTCTTTCCAATCACAGACAAAAAAAAAAAAAGACAAACAAAACAAAAAAGCACTCATCCTACAAGTCTGGAGAAAACTGTCAGATAAAATTATTTAACACATTCTAATCCATATGGCTTAAACTTTTAAGAAGGCAACTCAGCAGATGACAAGACTAGTTAGGATTAGTCTCTGTAAAACAATCCACAGGCATTGCTAAAATATACTATAAATGTATGATAAATTAAAATCTGTTGAGGACTTAAATAAACAAGAGTGTTTACCAAACACTTCAGAGAGATTTGCTGCTACAGCACAGATGCCATTGCAGGAATGACACTAACAAGGTTTTTAAATCTCAAGTGTTCAGTTCAGTTAAAGACATTGTTCTTGCGTGTAGCATGAGGCAGTGCATTCATGAAGTGTGGTTAGTTGCAACTGCTCTGAATAGCAAACAGAGCTGAGAGGCACACTGAATTCAGGCCCAAGTTCCAATATTTGCTCCATTTTTGCACTGAAAAACCAAAAGGCCTTAAAGAGGCTTTTGAAAGCAGAGGTCTCTTCAGCATGTCTCCCACAGAGAGACGCCACATAATTCAACAGTGGGTGATCAAAGAAAGTACCGTCAGGAAGGGTCGGAGCTGACGGTCAACTCTGCCTCCGCAATGCAACTGAGTGAGACTAGTCATTTTAATGTGGGTGCTATTTGAGGAAGCCTTTATAGAGCAGGTGTGAGTGACTGGTTCCTCTATCGTTCTCCAGACAAAAGAGCAGGTCCCTGAGGTTGACTCTAGTGATGCGCTGTCTCATAAATTGTCTGGAGCCTGTTCCACCGGAGCCTCCAGTCTGAGAGGGACCTGACCCTGAACCCTGGAGGATGAAAAAAGCAAACATTTAATATAAATAAGCACGCACAAAATAAGCACACTCCTTTTTCGGGCTAATTACTCCTCACCTCTGTACTGGCGCCCCTAACTGGAGAGTCCATTTTCCGCTTTTTCCTTGGGCCGATTGCTGCCAGCGCTGTTAGATTGGCTTCTCTTTGCCTTATCTGAGCCAGCTCCTGCTGCTGCATCTGAAATACAAGCAGCAACATAATCAGTTTAACATACAAACAAATTCATCATAATGCTTCAAAAAGAAAGCTGTCGTACAGGCACTTATTTAAGCATTTACTTACTTCTTTGGCCTTCTGCTTCAGTCGAAGTTGCTCCGGGTCTTCTTGCCGTGACCGAGACTGAAGTAATATAGAGGACGTTATAATATTCCAGAAGGATATTGAGAATTTATCAAATGAATTGTTTTATTCATTCACTCGCTCAGTTTGCATATCTGTTATCTGGTGAAGATTAGCAGCAGGGAAAATGTATATTAATGATGCCAACCCAAGATCACTCACTCGCCTTCTCTATGCAGTTATGTGTGTGGGATTGTTTCTGTCAATAACACAGCGTGCCCTTGTTGAAATGCTGTTACCTTGGCAGCTTTCAAGAGGATCTCTCTCTCCTGCTCTTCTTTTCTTTGCCTCTCCATCTGATCCAGCTGCTCAAAGAATTTGAGCTGGGCTCGTACATCGCTGACCTGCTCATACCGCTCATCTTCCTGGAGTTGATATGAAGTAGAACATAGCAAGGATAGAGAGATAAAACGAGATATTAAAAGAAAGTAGTCAGTGAGTTTCCACCTCTGCAATTACAATCAATTATTACCTTCAAAGTCATGTTCTTCTGCTGTGCCACTTGTGACACCTTTTCCAGTAGGTCTTGCAGCCGCTGCTGTGTAGCATGGGAAATGTAGTTGATCACATCTGTGCCCAACTCACTGACACTGAACTTCTTACCTGTCACAACAGGAGAGAGTGTGGATAACAGTTTAGAAGGTGGCAGCACACTGAAGAAACATGTTGTTGTACATTTTCTTGAATGTGTACTCTCACCAATCTCCAGAACTATCCGGGTGAGGGAAGAGGTGGAGAGGAAGGTCTCATCCTTACAGGAACGAGTCACCATGCCAACAAGCTCAGAATTGGTTGCTAAGATACGGGCACTCTCTTCTGACAAGTTGACTCCTGCCATGGAGGCCACATCATTGATATCGTCATCATCCCTGGATTTTAAAAAGTGATGTGACAAAGAGAATCACAGTTTTCATTATTTTTGTATCTTAAGTACTTTAATACAGAATAATCACAATGGTTTCATTTGGCTATGGTTGCATTTCAAGATTTGTGAAACTTTCTCATCTGACAAAAAGTTTAAAAAAAAAAAAAAACAGAGACAAAGATATGAATAACAGATAGAAACAAACTGAAAGAATAAGTTATGAAGGTTGGCATCAATATTATCAAAAAAGTGTGAATACCTATGTGTGCCTGGACAGAAAGATAAGTTACACAGCCACTGGTGCAAAGACACAAGGTTTTGAAATTTGAAGCCTCGATGCAATTCATATATCAAAACAAACTAAACACAAGAAATTTCTAAAGTCACTATACTATGTATGTATGATTAAACATTTTCTAATTTTCAGTGCTGTTTAAAGATGGCATGACAAATACAATGACCAAAGAATTGCACTCAGGGAAATTTAAGTAGACCTATTATATTTATGATACTATGCATTTTTGTTAGTACACTCCATGATTCAACAGCAAGTAGAACCACCTTTAGCAGCAACATCTTGAAGTAATCGTTTTTTGTATGACTTTATCAGTCTCTCACGCCATTGAGGAGAAATTTTGGCCCAGTCTTTTATTACAACGTTGCTTCAGTTCATTGTCATTTATCCACAGCTCTCTTACAGTCCTGCCACAGCATTTAAATCAGGCAGAAGTCTGGACTTTGACTGGGCCATGGCAATACATTGATTAGCCATTCTGTTTTACATTTGCTGGTGTGCTTGGTGCCATTGTCCTGTTGCATGTCACAGTTTCAGCCAAGCTTTAGCTGTCAGACAGATGGTCTCACATTTTACTGGAGAATACTTCAGTATACAGGAGTTCACTCCTGACTTAATGGTTATTAACACTGTGGCCCCACCCACCTGCTATTCCAACCATTTGTTTGCGAGGGGCAGCCGATCACAAGAACACCGGCTTAAAGGGAGGTGAAAAGGAGAACTTGTTTAAGACAGTTGATGAACTGGGGGCTGCACAACGGATAATAAAGTATATAAGGATTATTTTAAACTGAACAGTGCAAAGTTACTCTAGTTGGGTCTAAGATTAAAAATATGACACTGGAAGTGAGCATAATAAGCATAATAGAAGTGCACCAACTTAAGACCATTTTGTTTTTGTTACAAAAAAGTTATGTCATTAAATAATATGCAGAACAGCCATCTGAAAGCCTATGGACCTTTAATACTCCTTGGATGCTGATATGGTGACCAGTATTTCAAAGACATTAAGATGTTTTTATGTGTCCCAAACCTGAAATTCCCCCCTCCTGCTTCCTTCAGCTTGTTCTTCTGAGCAGTGAGGGAAACATGACTGAGTACTTGTACTCCTTTGGCTGCTGGAGCCAACGTCTGCTTCACTGCTGGAACTAAAAGCCATAAACGGGAACAGAAATAAGTTCTGGTTTCTGTAGTGAATTTGCAAAAATGAATGTTTTTTTTTTTCCAGTTAAAACTGCTGGTGCATGCAGCAGGATTTGAATATACACTTGAATATTCAATGCTGGCAACTTTGTCTTGCAATTACATATAGTAACCACAATGTGGCAGCACTTCCATAGACATGCTAAAATAAAGGCCCAAACAGAAACTCAGGGTGAATAGATGTACTTTTGTGCCAATCATTGACATGCTTCATTTAGTTTAGTGTTTTGATGGGCATGCATTTCAACATTAATGATTTTTCACTGATCACCAAAAAATGCAGAATATCTACTACTTTAGCATTAAAGAAACAAATAATCACTCACCTGTTTGTAGCGGTTTGACCACCTGTGGCTGGCCCACAATGATGTGGCTTTGAGTTTGTCCTCTGAGTGTTACCATGGGAGACTGAGCCAGTGTCACTGGTGGCCTCACCAAGGTCCCCTGTTGCTGGGGTATTATCTGCACACATTCAGACAAAGAATGGAAAAAAAATTAATGAAAGTACACACAGGAGAGTAGTATAAATATGTAAAGAAGTTTTCACTTCTATGTGCATGCCCATCAGTGTATTCAGATACAGGTATCAATTCCCAGCAGCAGAAAAAAAAATTACCAGTCCAGGTTTACTGTGAGGCATCTGTGTGAGGCTGATAACTGTGGTTTTGGTTGTGGCAGGGCTGGTGGCTGTAGTGATAGCAGTAGAGAGAGGAGGTCGCAGTACCACAGCGGTGAGTGCTGTGGAAGCTGCCACTGCAGGTTGAGTGCTCGACTGAGGCAGCAGGCTTTGCTGGATAAAGGCCTCTGAGTCTGGGGTCATCTGACGCAGTGCTGGAAGACTTCTCTACAAACAGAAAGAGAGGATGGATAAGGTGAGTATATATTGAACTTCATAATGTCAATGACTCATTGCCAAACAGGACAGATTGAGTATTGATATTGTGTTATTGTTAATGCAATACTGACCAAGTCATTCTCAAAAAACAGAAGCATCCCTGAGTGATAAATGCAGCAATTTCTATCATATATTGTGACAGACAACTATTCATGCGCACATTCACACCTATGGTCAATTTAGCACTGCCAGTAAACCTAACTCCACGCACATCTTTGGACTGCAGGAGGAAGCCAGAGTACCTAGGGAGAACCCATACAAACACAGGGGGAACATACAAACTCCACATGGAAGGGCCCATGCTTACCAGCCAGTGGGTTCAAACCCTGGTCATCTCACAACAGCAACAACTGTGCTGCCTATTACTGAAGATTTCTGAGATATTTTCAGTACTATGAAACAACTATAACCCTATTTCCAAAAAGGGTAGGATGCTGCGTAAATTAAATATAAAACTACAATGCATTGATTTGCAAATCTCCTAAACCTTTTATTCACAAAAGAACATAGAAAACATAAAATGCTGAAAGTGAGACATTTTACTATTTAAAAAAAAAACATCTCAACTTGATGGCAACAACGTCTCAACATTGCGACATTGGCAACAAAAGGGTGGAATAGTAAATGGTACTAAAAAAAGAGCTAGACGAACATATTGCACATAATGAAGTTAATTGGCAACAGGCTGGTAATGTGACTGGGTATAAAAAGAGCACCTTAGACAGTTGAGCAAAGGCTCAGCAATCTGCAAGAAATTGTGTTTACAAACTGTGGAGCAATTTCAGAATAATGCTCCGCAATGAAAAACTGCAAAGACTTTGAATATTCCATCATTTACAGTAAGTAATATCATCAAAGGATTCTGGAGACATCTCTGTGCGCAAGGGACACCACCAAAAACCAATACTGGACGCTCGTGATCTTCAGGCCCTCAAGCGATTGCATTGCAAGCACTGTTTTAGAGCAACATGTGCTCCCCTACAGGAAATAGCTTTTTCTTGGAAGTCCTTGCATAGTTCAACAAGACAATTCTAAACCACATACTGCAGCTATTACAACACTTTGTAGTAGAAGAGGCTGGGTGCTGGACTGGCCTGTCTGCAGTCCAGATCTTTCTCCAGTTAAAACATGAAATGAAAAATGCAACAAAGAAGACCCAGGAATGTTGACCAACTGGAATCCTATATCACATAACAACTTCCAAAGGTCCAGCAGCTGGTCTCCTCAGTTCCCTGATGTTTACTAACTGATGATAAAAGAAGAGGGGATGCTACACAGTGGAAAACATGGCACTGTCCCAACTTTTTTGAGACCTGTTACTGGCATCCAATTCAAGATGATCTAATATTTTTCATGGAACAGTAAAATGTCTCGCTTTCAACACTTTATATGGTCTTTTTTGAATAAAGTATTGGTTAATGTTGTAAATCATTTCATTGTGTTTTTATTTATATTTTACACAGTGTCAAAAACTTTTTGGAATTGGGGGTTGTATATCAGATCTAGATTTTACTACAAGAAACAGAGAATTAAACAGTTCAACCTGTCCCACCCTTCCTATATTTTTAATGCCACATTTTGGCTACAACACACAGCCACACATTTGGTTGTAAAAGTATACAATAACAACATAAGATTTAATTGTGAGAACAACAGAAGAGGCAGAAGTACAAGAAATATTTACAGCTGATAAACAGTTTATGAAAGTCATGTCCTTAAGAAATAGGAAAAAAATTAGCAAAGCAAGGTCCTGGTGAAACCTGCAAATCCTCTACTCACCTGTAATCTAATTTGTGTCATGTAGTCGGTACATGTGTAAAAAAGCTTAAACTCTCTAGTTGCAAAAGCTCAGAACTTCATTATCTCACTTGGCCTTAATTGACTCATTAGGACTTGTAAAGCAGGTCAACATTTGTCAGCAGGAGCTGATGACAATTCAGAGCTCAATTAATAATCTGACCCTCAAACCTAGCAGAAGCACTCAATAAGCATGGGCTTCTCTATGCAACAGTGAATCTCAGAATAACTTAAGATATGGCAAGGCAAAAGCAGGTGAAAGCTCACGTTTTGAAACTTCATTAAGATATGTCAATTAAGGTGAAGACCAACACAAATTTTACAATAAGTTACACATCTGCATGGGTAGACCCTAATCATACCCAATGAGAAAAACAGAAACATATCTTAATATCTTAAATCAATAACAATCTTAGATGGGTACTTAAAGCTGTTAAGTTTTGAGCTGTAGTTTATCCAAGTTTGTAAGTAAAAGTATGATATGAAGGATCCTTTTTATCTATGTCCTCCTAAGACAGTTTAGTTATGTAAATGTGCTTCCTAAATAAATAAGTTTAATGAACTCATTTAAGGTGCATCTGATGGTGTGTCACTGATCTCACCTTGAGAAAAGGTACTAGATATGGCTGTGGTGAAGAGTTGAGCTCCTGGTATAACCTACTGGTGAAATCTTCAGGCTCTATCTTTGCTTCCTGTTACAATAAAAAAAAAACATGACAGATAAGAACAAAATGTAACAGGCTTAGTAAACTGACCGAAGGTGTATCAAGGAAGGTATGAGGATAACAGAAAGATTAAATGTTAACCCAGAGAAGTTGAGAAGGAGAGTGACAGAAGTACCAGCAGGTTCTTGACCAGCTCCTTGACGTTGGCTGTAGTCTCAGAGGACTGTTTCCCACTAGATGCTAGCTTGATCAGCGTTGACAGAAAGTTTTTACACTTTTTCACATTCTCTAGTGTTTCCTGCAGGCACATACATACAAATATTTTTCTTAAACATTTACATCATGTTTCTGAGACAAAAATTAAGTTTAAGCGTAATGTTCACTCAAGGTTAGGACTTCTCTCTTACAGCTGTGACTGCTGTTGGAGTGACAGGAGTCCCGGTAGCTCCATGAGGCCCCACTCTCTGTGTTACTGTTGTGGAGGTGGATCCAGGCTGTCCTGTGGCAGTAGAAACTCCTCCCAGCATGATGGTGTTCTACATGAATTAGTGAATATGCACTCGAGTTGAATGGCAAGAAAATGGCTAGATCAGAGATAGTCCTAACATGTGTAAGCCTGTGGCACTGTGCATGTCCTTTTTTTCCCCCTAAATAACACAATTGTTTTACAAGTTTTAATTTTTGAGGAAAGATGCGGATGTGTTTAAATTTGCTGTATCAGATACAGCAGCCATACACTATGTGCACAACATACACTGTTCAGAGCTTATCAGTCCTCAGCACAGCTTGCTGTAAAAGTATGATCTGAAAAAAAGAAAAAGAAAAAAAACAGAAGACTAAAACTAATGCGGTTTAGTAAAAATGTGTTTATGTGATAATCCATGGCAACCCAAACATTCACCATTCACAAAAAAATGAATACAGGCAGCAATGCTTTTTAAAGTGAGCAAACAAGTCAGCAAGAAAGAAGAAAACAAATGCGCTGACCTTGTTGCAAAATGTCATCCTTTCATGGCATAGTTATTCAGGAGAACAAGATGACCACGAAACAGAACATATGAAATAGAATCTGGACTTTTTAAAAAAAAAAAAAAATCACAGTAGAAACTAACTAGCCCATGAAAGATGCATTAGGCCCTACTTCCACTACATTAGTAAGAGCCTTGTTTAAACATTCTCATAACCTTCTGCAGAGTTATTCCCTGCACATGGATAGTAAAAGGGAGTCAACACAGAGAGTGATTCGCTACAACCAGAGAACGTAGAAAGTGACTGGCATTCTGTGACTCCATGCTACGGTGGGTGAAATAACTGCTGGCAATGTGAAGAGGGCAGGTCCCAGATTAAACTTTTCTCAACTTTGAGGCGAGTGACTGTTACTACCAATGAGAACAAAGGATACTGCTGATGTAGAAATATTGAGCTTGGATTGTCTGCTAGCGACTGCCCATCTGTGACAAAGCAATGTATGACAAGTGATTCACTTTCTGTGTGAACAACCCTCAACACCTTTCTTTACAAGACTCTGCAAACACCTCAAACACACAGACTGCACTTAATCCAGTTGTGACTAATTTTGTTTGTCCTCTATATATTCACTTTGTTTTTTTTAGTTACTAACTGAAGCAAATGTCATTTAAACAACAACATGAGTGAAGCTAAATTGGTGGGCTATGTGTGTGAGGTTAATGAGAATGGGAATTTTCTTAAAAATGGTAACAACTTTACTTTTTGGATTTTACAGAGGTCATGACCAGGACCATACGTACAGACGTGGGGAAGAGAGGATAGACTTTTCTTAAGATACTGTATTGATGTCAATGATGTGACAGGCCTCTACGAGTCACAGGAAGTGACTATGAAGCGGTGGAACTGAGAATTTGTTTTAGAAAAATTTTTGCTCATTTTTAAATTTAAAGAATAATGAAACATCTCACAATTAATTACATTAAAATCAGAATACAATTATATATAGGCACACAGCAAGGGGTTCTGAAGATGCTGAGATTTCCTCTGGGAGTGACCAGGATGGACAGGATTAGAAATGAGTACATCAGAGGGACAGCTCAAGTTGAGAAGTTTGTAGACAAAGTCAGAAAGCCAAGGTAGAGATGGTTTAGACATGTGCAGAGGTGGGATAGTGGATATACTGGACAAAGGATGTTGAATAAGAAGCTGCCAGACAAGAGGAAAAAAAGATTCATGGATATATTGAAGGGGGACATGCAGAAGGTTTGGGGAAAGTGTGAGATGGAGGTTGCCAGTAGAGGAGAAGGACAAGGAGGAGAAGAAGTAGAAGGAGGAGGACAAGGATTAGAAATAATGGAGGGGGGTGAACTGGGGCAAACAGTTCAACAATTTAAGAATCATGCCTCCAAAATCTCAAATGTTTTCAGTTCTTCTACCCATCATAGTTATTAACCACACAAAGTTTGGTGAAAATCCACCAAATAAGTCAGCTCCTGTAGCGGTAACAAGATTTAGAACAGACAGACAACCCGAAAACATAATGCCCTTGTGGTGGAGGCATAAAAATAACACCCATAACAACAACAACAATAATAATAGATTTCATCATCTATAGTACATAAAATCATTTAAAATTAATAGAATTTGGTGAAATCTGTACACAAGGAATGAGGCAAAAACCCACTATTGAATGGCTGATAATTCTGGAGTGCAGTGGTTCTCTAACTGTGAGGTAGGTCCCTCTGGTGAGGTGCAGACAACCAAATGAAAAATATGAAATAAAACTAACATGAATATATGTGGTTTTTACATGAAATAGAAACAAGCAAATGTTTGCTAATGCTAATGCAATCCCGAACAAAGTTTGAGAACCATTGCTGTAGTGGAAATCACTGAGCTTGGAAAAACTTTTGAAAAACGAACACAGTTGATCACTGCATCCACAGAGGCAAATTAAAACTTTTTTTTTTTAAGTTGAACTAAGACTCAGTGAAAAACCGCCAATTGAATGTGAATTATTCCAAATACATTTTGGAAATCATAGACACTGTATGGTTCAGGCTAATGCAACTAGGGCATCTGCTGTGGTATGGGTGTCCATTAATATATATGATATTGTTAGCCTGCACATCTGTGAAGGAACTATTTATAATATATGTAGGATTAGGAGCAAAATATGCTGTCCTACAGGTGATGTCACTTTCAGGGAAGTCCTTGCTTATATCAGTAAGGTAATGTCAAACCACATTCTGCATGTCTTACAACAGCATGACTCACTGATAAGAGTCCAGATGCAAAACAAGTCTGCCTGCAGCCCAGACCTGTCACCCCAATGGAAAATATTCAGCACATCATGGAAAAAAATGTATTACAATAAAATAAAAACTACAGCAGAGGAGGCACTGAGCTAATCAGCAGCTGAAATCCAACAGTATAACAAGCAACAATGGGAAATTCTTTGGATTTCAAAACTGGAGAACTTGTCTCCTAAGTTTTCAAATGCTTACAGAGTGCTACTCCCAGAAACACCCAGAACACAGACATATAAACATGTCTCTATTACAACTTTTTTTGAACATGTTGCTGACATCAAATGCTAAAGATGCATGCTTTTCACCCAGTAAAATTCCTGTTTCATAATTAAATGGTTTCCAATTAAATCTTTTTTTGGCTGCTCCCATTAGGGGTCACCACAGCAGATCATCTGCCTCCATCTCTCATCCTATCTTTTACATCCTCTTCCCTCATACCAACCCTCTGAATGTCCTCCTTCATTACAATCATGGACCTTCTCTGTGGTCTTCTTCTTCTCCTCCTGCCTGGCAGCTCCATCTTCAACATCCTTTGTCCAATATATCCACCATCCCTCCTCTGAACATGTCCAAACCATCTCA
>VUQH01001506.1:0-12628 GCA_015106775.1 Etroplus canarensis
ACACACACACACACACATCGTTGTTTTTTAAAATGTGCTTGGTTTATTTTGGGGGTGTCCCACTGGGTAGGTGGTTGAGGGGCCATACTGGTAAGATTTTGATGCATTTTACCAATTGCATGGCAGTTGAAGAGTGGCGGGGACACAATCCCCCTTCCACCATGGCGGTTGGGCGGTCAGGAAGGGCATCTGGTGTAAAACCTCTGCCAAATTAAATGCGGATTAATTTGCTGTGACTAACCCCTTGGGAAAAATACAATGGAGCAGCTGAAGATGCATATTTTGAGAAAGAGTGTTGCTATAAGCAACTATAAGATGATTTCCAACAAATTCTGGCGATATCTTCTTGAGTTTTACCCCTTACATTTATTGTTTTTGTCTTTTATTTAGGGTTATTAATCATTCATTAATTTCTTAGCAGATGAATATCTTTTAAATTTGTCCTGGGTAGCCACATAATGTTCTTACCTATCTTTTTTTTTTACTCTTTACTGTGCCTGTCTGAATACCTGGAATAAGCATTTGAATGAGCAAGGTTCTTCAAAAAAGGGCACTCTTCTAAATGTGGTTTTGCTTCTCCTTCTCTTCACCCACCAAAAATTATATACAATTTATTCATTACAGAGAAGCAGGAAAATCTTCACTGCAAAATAAATTTATGCTTAAACAAACATTTATATGTTTTTAATGCATTCATTTCACTTCTTCTTACTTTTGATTAATTAAATGAGAAAATTGATACAATGAAATGCAAAAGTAGCTTTTGCTGAGGAAAGAAAAAGACTACCAGCAACAGTGACGGCATCACTGATTAATGTGAAGTCGAAGCCAGTGGTTAGTGTTACCTTTGGAAAAAAATCAGAGTAGAGGTTTCCCCCAGTTATGTTAAACAAAGTTAACTGGCTGCTGGGTATCAGTTTTCTCATCTAACAAATATACGCGTATATCCCAAAATGACAACATTTTCCTTTTAAAGATGAACTCTGTTTAAAGCATTTAAGTTCCATTATCCTTTCTTATGCTGTTACTCCCTGGTGCAGGTTTGGATGCCAGTCCACCAGCCAGCACCCATGAACTCACCATTCCTAATGATGTGAGTAATGTTGGAGAGGTTTCTTGAGACAGCTGTCTGAAGAATATATGCTTAAATATAACAGACTTTTTAATAAATGCGAAAACTGATATACATTTTAATGATGTTGACAAGATGTCAGAAAAGCACAAAGATTGTAACTTATAACACAAAGAATATTTCACAAATTAATTACAAGATTTACATTTTTAATAGGAAGGATAACTGCTAATTAACTGATAAATGCATACACATAATGAGTGCACTGAGATATAGTCTTTTTGAAATTATGAATGTTTTGGAAAGAAATGATTGGCATTGCCAACAGTGAGCCTGTGGGCACAGCAGAATATCCCCATATGCTGATCTACTGACCATGCCATCATTCATCAAACTTAATTTCCTGAGTTTAAATTAAACTCAACCTATTTCATAAGCCATTACACTTCCTTTTTCACACTGACTGTAGTTGGCATTACATGTAAATGTTATAAGACAGCAGAGATTGCCCTGCTTCAGATTCAAAGACTTTTGCTTTCCTCCCCACAGCTAATAGGGTGCATTATTGGACGCCAGGGCACCAAAATAAATGAGATTCGACAGATGTCTGGGGCGCAGATCAAAATTGCAAATGCCATGGAGGGCTCATCAGAGCGCCAGATCACCATCACAGGGACCCCCGCTAACATCAGCCTGGCCCAGTATCTCATCAATGCCAGGTAACCTTTCAACACTGCTGGGCTCAAGCACAACCTAAAGATAAAAGAAACATCTGAATGACCGAGCTCATAGTCAAGATCCAAGAAAACTGCTATCTCTGATTGGACTATTTGGAAAGGAAGGCAATATCTGACAAGTTTAGTTTTGACATTCATGCCACTGATACTTTGATGAGTCGCCAGAAAATGCACACTATCTGTCAGATTTAGACAAGCGACAGATAAGCCTATGAATAATGTGGGGCATACTTTTTTGGGAGGGGGGGGTTGTTCCTTTTGTTCCTCACTTCCACCCAAGTGTAGACATTAAAATGCATTAAGTTTGTGGAAGAACACACTGCAAGTAAGTGGCTTATGGGAGCAAAGCCAACTGCTAGAACAAGTAAGCTGTGCAATTGAACAGAACCTGCAGATTAGTAAATTGGATGGTCAATAAATGAATCATAAGATGTTCAATGCCTTCCTCAGTTCACAAAGTTGGCAAACAGCAAAAGGTATACAGTCTCTGCAAGCCTAATTTAGCAGATATAACTACTGTACTATTTGTTTTTTTTGCACATAAAGTATAAGTGTTATTCAATAAAAAGCAAATGACTCCAAGACAAAATCTGCTAAATCCCATGCAGGACAAAACAAACAGGGGCTGGATAGTAAGATAGCATGCAGTATACCAGTAAATGCTACGGAACAGTTTTTAAAGTTTTCTTGCCATGCTCCACTACCTCTTTTTCCCCTCTATCCACTGAAACCTCAAATTCATTATCGACAGTAAAAATAAATGTAAAATCCGCAGCTCTGAGAAAACTGAATGGCACTGATGTCCACAGGCTGCCTGCACCTCAAAGTCAAATGTTATCAGCATTAGCGCAGGAGAACCCAGAACAAAAAGGGATTTTCTGTTTTTGACTTCTAAAGGCGATTTCAGAGAACAGTCCATAAAGAAACTAATGGCTACTGCTTTCCCACAATTCCAATGGCAGGTTCAGGGACGTGGCTGCCATGTGGAATGACCCCTCATCCATGACAACATCCTGAAGTCTCCCCAAATCTGGCTCTGTTTTTCAGAAGCTAACATCAAAACCACAACTTTGCGATTTACCTCTCTGTGTTATCCCGTGGGACTTTCCCTTTACTAAGTCGGTTGTTCATATCACTGAAGCGCTAGCCTGTAAGAGGCCTGTACTGATGCTGGGGTTTGTTTAAAATTTGTTGTAGCTGGTGTTTTGATAAACATTTGACATTCTGGGAAAAGCTTGTTCACTTTATTGTAGAATGCATGGCCAGAAAAATCAACAGCACGTTTTGTGTTTTAAATATAAAGCTACTTGGAGGAAGCGTTTGGCTTAGCATAAATGTAGGAAACAGCTAGCGTTGTTGTTTAAAGTTGCTTTTGTTCAGACCTTTGAATATGCACAGTTCAGGTGACTGAATTGTTTGGCAATCAGAATACTTTATTAATCCCAGGAGGGAAATTACTTAAATGTGACATGAAACTGCTGTTTATAGAGTACATAATAAATAACCAAATGACTAACAATTAGCCAACTGGCACCATCAATACCAAGCTTTTGTCATTTGCTGTTAAGCGGTGCACTGAACAGGGATATTTTAAACAGACACTGCTCGCTTGTTTTTATTTTTATATCATCTGGCTGAAGGGCTGATGAGCTAACCCCATCCATCACTACGCCTTCTATAGTATTGGTCAGATTTTAATAAAACGTGCACACAATGATCACCCAAAATAAGTCATATCTGTCGTCTCATCTGCTCAAAAAACACCACTTCAGCAGCACATCTTGTATTATGGTATTTGTTGAGCTGTTTGAAAAGCTGCATTTGAAATTACCCCTGCAATTTTATTAATCTGTGCACCATCAATGCGTGACAGAGATGAGAACGTAAATGGTTGCGTTGAGGGTGTACGTGGGCTGTTGGTCGTAATTATTTTCTTGCTACTGAGCAAATATCTCCATGCCGACAACTGGAAGCAACACCAAGCTGCAGCACACGAAAAACTGACTACCATACTATGCAAACTCTCAAGCCACCCCTCATGTCTTTATGTTTTGCTTCAAAGGAGACAGATTTTCTTTGAATGGTCTTGAGCAATAGTTCTCCGGGCTTTATGACGGTCTTTCAAAGTTCTTCTTTGGACATTGGCCACTTTTCATCATTTTCAGTCCAGCCTGTGTACCCCTGAGTTTAAGCCACGTACCACTGACCTAGGACTCATTCAAGTATGCCAAAGGTACCGTAAACAAGGGGTGAGCCAGTGTTGTATCCGCACGTGACAGACAACAAATTGCATTTTTAGGTACTTTCTTACTAGCAGCCTGTCATATAAAAACATAATTTGTTTCCATTTCTTTAGCTGAATCCATGAAAAATGCCAAAGATAACACGGTTTGACAGGCATAAAATAGGATTTTTGCACCTACAAGATGATTCCCAAGAGAGCCGTTGGCTGAAAAGTTGGCATATCTCAGCATGATGTGCAATGTGTCCTTGAAATTTTTGAGAAAACGGAACAAGTGGGGAAGAAAAGCAGAAGTGGCAGGTCTAAAAGAAAACTAGCTTGATGAACAGTATCTGAACATCATGTCCTTAAGAAATACGAAAAAAATCCAGCAAAGATCTGGCACACAACCTGAGAGATGTATCTGGTCCTTGAATTGATCCATCTACTGTTCACCTTATCAGAAATGGTCTCAGTGGAGGGGTACCTGTCAAGGAGCCATTCTTAAGGAAGGGAAACGGGGAGAAAAGGCTGAGGTATGCCAAATTACACAAGAAATTGGACTGAAAATCAGTGGCAACAGGTCTTATGGAGCCTAGATGTCAGCATTATTGAAGCAGTCTAGTATAATTTTGACAGAGAATAGAACCAAAGTCAGCCAGCATCCAAAGAAGAGCTTTTAATGTCCTTCAAGAAGCCTGGAGAACAATTCCTGAAGACTGCTTGAAGAAATGACAAAAAAAAAGCTTGCTTAAGAGAGTTCAGGCTGTGTTGAAGAATAAAGGTGCTCATACCAAAGATTGACTCTGAAGCTCATTAGAATGGTACAAACTCTGTTTTCATGCTGTATTCCCACTCATGTTTGCCCATTTCAATAAATTGCTGCACCTATTTCCCATGTTCCTAGCAAAATATTGGGCAATTACAGGCAGCTTGAGATTTTTGCACAGTACTGCTATATAATACATTAACTGAATGCCATTCCCACTTTAACCTTTGGGTTCCTCCTGTCCTCCTTTCATCTAGCTTCACATCGGAGTAGCATAGATTTTCTGATCTCACTTTCCTCCATAAAGTGAACAAGCCACCCAGACTCCTTTAACTATTTATTTAGCATGCCTAATTTAAGGAAAAATATTGTAATTCTTTTTGTCATAGTTAGGTAAATTTGCCAATAAAGTCCTCTTGTGTTGTTGTCTGCAAAAGGGTGAAATTTATAATAATAATAATTATAATAATGATAATAATAATAGAAAATAAAGAAAAAGCAAAGAAAAAAGCTAGGCTACACGAGTGCTACTTAGCAATGCTGTTAGAAAGAAGAGTGATGTGATGCCTCTGTCAGGAATTACAGCCGTTAGATATTTCGTGACACCATTGTTTTTGTTTAAGTCCACTGCATGGCTTCATGAGAGGGTTTAGTACTGCATGGTTATGTAGCCATATCTGTTTTGAGTGAATGGGTGCAATGAAAATGCGGGCGTCAAGTCTACGTGAAGAAAATGTGCCAAGCAAGAAAATTTAAGGGCAAAGCCAGCCATTGCAGCATAACTTTCACTCTCAAGCGAAAGTTCTTCTTTCACAGTTGTTTTATTTTCTGTCTACCCCCCTCCCCCTCCTCTCCCCTTCCTCCCCTTCTTCCCTGAACTGTTTTTAGGCTGACGTCTGAAGTCACTGGAATGGGCACACTCTAATTTCTACCCATCTTTCCTCAGTGCATCACATGACCCTTGAGCAAATGGCATTGCACCTAGTTTATTGATTTCTCTGTATTTGACCGTCCTGATATTTTTAAGTGACTCTAACTTTGATCATTTCTGGTATCTCGTGTAAACATGTGTATCTGCACTAGGACTAGGACTCCTCGCACCTGAAACCATGTCGTATTGTTTCTGAAAGGCGTCCCTTTTTTTGACACTCTAGTACCTTCCATGCCATCTCATGCACTGCATCCTCGTGTTTTATAAGACATCATTTTCCTTCAGTTGTACTGCAAGCACTTGAAAGTTCATGCAAAGTAAAAGCCAACCTGTTCAACCTGGTTTAACTATTTAAACTGAGGTCGTCCCTCGTCCAGCCCCACTTCCTACAACATTGACTGATTTTTTAAACTGCTAGCTATGACAACGCATTAATCAACGCAAATGTTCAACGACCAGCTATACAATTTACTTTATTCCAGTTCATTTCACACTGATTTCATGATTGATGAAATAAGTGTTCTGCTGTGTGCCTGTAGACATTTGCCTGTTTGTCCTAGCATTGTATGTACACTATAGAATGATCTGCATGACGCACAAAACCGACTGCATTTCACATTCATTTTAAATCAAACAGGTGGAACCGAACTGAAATGGAACGGTGAAGGGGAATGGGATGGATGTATCACTCTGTCTCCAGTGTGAAATGACTGAAGGTGTAGGCCACTAAAGAGCCATGCTAATGCATAAATATCAGCCTTTCCGAGTTTCTTGTGAGACCTGACAGAAAGGTGGGGTAGAAAAGTGAAAATATATCAAGTAAATGACTGCAGCGAAGAGTGACATTCAAATGCATGCTATGAATAAACCCGTTTTTATTCACCTATACTCCACAGTCATGTAAACATGTTATTCGTGTTGCGATCTCATAGCAACTGTGTATAAGCAGCACGGGCCATACGGAAAGATCTAAGTATTGTCTAGTGTATTTTTGCACTCACGTGTAGCTTATTTAAAGATTTCATTGAAAATCACGAGGGCTGAAAAGCTCCTGGGTAGTGTCCTTACAGACAACTGTTACAAGTTGGTAGGAAGCAAGCCATTTTAAAAACAGAAAATGTAGTGTATAACTGATAAGCATGTCTGGAACATTGGCATAACTAAAACACTGGAAGCATACTTTTCACTGTATGTATTTATGAGTCAGCTGTTAGTCTTGCTTACATACGTGTTACTCTCTGCATTGCCATCTACTGTAATATAAGTATGTGGGTGGCTCCAATGGTCTTATGCTACATGTTCACAGGAGTGTTTTTGGAAGCGAGCGGTCGGGCCGTTTTCTAGCGCTGGACGGTTGGTATCACTAACGATGATTGCCAGGCACTCCCCCCCCTCCCCTACATCCTTCATAACCATGTGAACACCTGGCTGTCTGCCACCAGATTTGAACTGCGATCAATATGGCAGCTTTCTAGAAAATTTGCATCCTGGCAGGAGATAAGGCACACAGTGAACAGAGTAATAACCTGGTTCACCAACATGATCAGCATCACTTGCCAATTTTACACTGCTAGTCCCACTTTTCATCCTGCTCGTTTACAGATTCTGATCACAGGGTGAGAGGTGCAGCCATCTATCAGGGCTTAAACTTTAACAAATCTTAAACTTTTTGCAAATCGGCAGTCAGCTTGACACCATGTCATGTAAAGTGCACTGCGATGCTACCAGAACGCATTGCACGGTGGGAGTCGGTCACATAGAGCGTAGAAATTCCAGCTCCTGTGGACATGTACCATCACTTCTAAATGGACACCCAAGCTGTGACCCTATCATTGGATCTAGAGCTGAATGTATTTCAAAATATGTTTTAACTAAGATTTACCTGTCACACTGGGATAATATATTTACATGGGTGTGTTTTCAATCAGGTACATCAAAGCTGAATGATGTAAACAGTAGAATACAGGCAAATATCAAAAATGACTGAATTTTACCTATTTTAGGACGGTAACTCTCAAAATGGGGTTGGTGGCAGATGATGTAATTAGAATAATTATAACAATTTATTATATACATACAATGTTACATGAGCAAATTATTTTCTACTAAAGTAAACATGAACTGCACATTTACTGCAGCTCTCATTTCAGATTGTATAAGCTGTAACATGAAAACTACTGGATATCTTCATCTGTCACATGACGTGTTTGGAGGGCATTTTTGCCACACGACAATTAAAACTTATTTTCTTCTCCATCTCAGTTACAGTAATTACATATTTTACTCGTAATATGTGTTCATACAAATATAATGATGATGATGCATATGTTTTAGGAACATTGGCTGAGTCATTACAGCTTTGGCTCAGGCCCTGAATATTTGGTTAGAATTGATGCGTTTGATCGAGTCAGTCATACATTGTCTGCTTTACATATTTATCATTTCTTCCCACTTACATTGTGAATGTAAATCTCTACATTGTACATTAGTGCTCATCTGGCGGCAATCAGATGAACAAATGGAGCCCTGGCTGATTGAGGGCTGCCAAATTTTTAATGTTGTGTTTGTGTCAAATTGTTCAAACTGCAATTACTTAGTGGCAGAGTGGGTAAAACTGGTTCACATCAATATCATAGTGGGATATCAGGAATTTTTGAAACAAGCTTTATTTACCCCTTGGTGAAAAAAAGCCCTGCAGAAATGAAAAATGGTTGCAGATGCACTATTGCTAATACTAATAAGACCCATTACGAAAATTTTATTGACTGTGCAATTTATCTGGTTTCAACTGGTAATAAATTCCTGTGCTTCCCATTCCGTTGACATTTCATGAATGCTATATCTGGTTTCGTTCAAAAGCTATTCAACATATCCATAATCTGTCCATTAAAGTCATTTATTTTTATGCAAACTGCACAATAATGGTTGTGTTTGTAAGTTCAGGGTATCTGCTGGTTGTGTGCACAGAGGCCAACCAAGATGCAGCCCGTTTCCAGCATGACAAATTTTGCAAGCATCTCAGTTGCCTTTTTGATTGCCATACTTTTGTCATTTCTGTTCATGGCATCACTCGTGTTCTCATCGTCCGAAAGTACTATGTAAGTCATACACCTCTTGGTTTTTTGCTTTTGTTGTTAAACTGATTTGTTAACACTTTTTTTCTGTGCTAGAGCAGCAAAAAATTAAAAGTTAGCACTGAGGTAATATATGATGTACGTTGTGTGGTGCTGTTTGAGGAAATGTGTTAGATCATGTTTAAATTTGATCATTTGCACCATCAAGGTCTGTATTGGATCTATTATTTATTGAGGTTGATTATGAAATGTTTTGTAAAAACTATATAATAAAGTTTGTGTTTTTTCCCTTGAGTTAGGTGTCTTTTTTTTTTTTTTTAAGTTTACTCATGAACTGTGTTGAAGATGCACCAGTAGAAGCCATGGAGCATGCCAGAAAATGAATTTAGTTTGTACTGTATGTCTGTTAAGGAGTACATCAGACTCACAAGTACTTGCATGCACACAGGCAGAGCCCCATTGTGGTTAAATGTTTTCATACAACAACAATAAGATCACTGTACATTAACACAGCTGGTAAAATTAGGCAGAGAAAAAAATAGACTAAAGTCATGCCTTTAGAGTTCAAAGGTCGGCCTTCTGAAATCAAAGTACTTAAAATAAACAGGGCGAGTTCAGAAAGGTTAAATAAGCAGCCTCGAGAGACTGCAGTAAAGGTTGTTAGGTGAAGTACAGAACAGAGGGAGGACTGATGTTGCTCTGTTTTGGAGCTAATACAAAGACATCAGTGCAAATGAAATAGGATGCGACATCTTTCCTGCATGATTCTGGATCTGCAGTAGAGTATCAAATATATGAGAGAGAAGCAGCCTGGCAAAGGGTCCACTCCAGCCCACTGTATGCCTTTGCAAAATGTGAAAACTGCAAGGAAGAGGAGGGCATAAATATTGGACTTGTCACTGTATTTTGTCTTTATGAATGGATCATCTTAATTTAGCCAGAAATCTAAATAATCATGTTTCACAGCGTGAGAAATACATTATCTACGCTATATGGACAAAGGTATTGGGTCACATCTCTTAATAATTGAATTTTGGGTATTTGTTTAGCCCCACTGCTACAGGTGCATACAATCAAGAATCTAGCCTGGGTTGGCCTGTACCTCTGTGTTCCAGTGAAGGGAAAGCTTAATGATTCACTATTGATTACCAAGACAGTTTTTCTGTGCTTCCAACTTTGTGGGAACAGTTTGGGGAAACTGTTTTCTGTTCCAGCATAACTGTCACCGCCCATTCCAACACATGGACAGTGTTCCCCTAATTGCAAATTAAAATAGGCAGATCTGAATACTCTGCGAAGCCACTTCCAGTGAAGACAAAGATAACCCTGCATGAGGTCAGTTAGTTAACACTAATGCACAACTTAATGATCTTTAAGTGAAGGAAGTCTCAACAGGAAATCTGCAAACTTCAGACAAGCTTTTTGATAATCAACAAGGTTATAGATATTGGTTTTTTTCCCCCTCAAATAATCTGTAACTGACTCATCTGCATAAAGGCAGGGGTTTCCCACTGTGTCAAAAGTCTAATGCCATTCTCACAATGAACCCTGGAGTAAAACTAATTGAAAAAATAGTCCCCTTGTTATCTTATAAGGTTTTTCACAATATTACCGTCAGTCTTCTAAAGGTTTTTGTTGTGTCTGCAGCAATTTGACTACTGTGCTCTGACTGAAAGCTTTTCTGGACCTGTTTTTGCTTCAGAATGTGAGAATGCATAACAACAGACAGGAATATACCGGGGGTGGACATAATACCAGGAACACCTTGCAGTGTGATGCAATCATCAGAAATATTGAAGAAAACTCTGCAGTTAATGATGTTCTGTCTCTCTTGAGGCTGTCAGTGAACTGTTCCTCCAAATCTGCAGATTTGTTCTTTTTACCGTGTAGACTTAATTAGCTATTCCCCTCCCAGACTCTAAATATAGCAATTAATATTTTTTCAGTGTTAACCATTTTACCATCCCGATATATCATCACAGGAATTCTGGCTTTCTATTTGAAACATACAGTGCATACTGTTTCGTGGTGTCACAATTCTCACTAGAAACTTCTGAAGGGATGTTGCCAGTTGCAATCCCAATTCTCAGACTACATCCAAAGTTCATCGTGGTTTAAAAAAGTTAAAGTTAACATGTTGGGTTCTTGTACTCCACCTAAGGACACGATATGGATGAACCCTACACAATACAGGAGCTTTTTTATTTTATTGTGTTGCATATGCTCAGTTAGATACCAATGGATATAAATTTTAAAGACAATAGATATCAGTTTGAAAGGTAAGAATATTATGATTAAAATAAATAAACAAATTAACCTTTCTGCATGAACTATAATATGTAACATAAACAACTCTAAAGTTAGACACTGCATACAACATGTAAGATATTTAATATGAAACTGGTCAAGGTGTCACATGGAGGAATTAAAGCGTTTAATGGCCACAGGAAGGAATGAGTTCCTGACACACACACTGTGGTCTGCCAGCCAGGTAGTCAATATTAGAGGGCACAAGGGAGGCATCTACCTACATCACTGGCATTATTCTCAACCAGTAGAGCTGGACTGATGATGTTGAATGCACTGGAAAAGTAAAAACAACATGACCCTCACAGTGCTCAGTAGCTTGTCCAGGTGAGTGTAGACATGGTTGAGCAGGTAGATAATGGTATCCTCAACTCCAAGTTGGGGCTAGTTCCCCCTAATGAACATCTTCCAACTGGAGGTGGTTCATTAGGGGAATGACCATGGGCCAGAGCAGGTCCAGGGTGAGTCTCTCCAGGGTTTTCATGATGTATGATGTCAGTGTCATGGCTCCTTAGGGCCACTGGGGTGTGACGTCTTTGGCACAGGCACGAGGCAGACCTCTTCCACAACACGGGGACCTTTTGCAGAGTATGGCTCAACTCAAACATGAGATACACTATTCCACAAGGCTGGGGGATACAAGCTTTGCAGAACTTGGGGCTCACACCTTCAGGGCCCCAGACTTGCCAGAGTGGAGTCTCAAAAGCTGTCTTCTGGTCTGGTCAGCAGTAAAGGTGATAAGTGAGGGAGGGGTAGAGGTGTTACGAAGGAAGCTGTGAAGAGTGCCATGATTCCTGTGAGCCTGTGGGACTATGAGACGGAGGTAGGGGGAGGGAGAGAGTAGTTGGTGGCTGAGGGTTGAAGGTGGTAGGAGCAGCCACAGAGTCAAATCTGTTAAAGAACAGATTTAGATCATTGGATCAGTCCACAGTGCCTTCAACTCCTCTGCCACTCTTTGGTCTCAAACCATTGAAGGCCTTCATGCCACTCCAGACGTCTCTCATATTGTTCTGCTGGAGCTTTCACTCCAGCTTCCTCCTGGATTTGTCTTTGGCCACCCTAATTGCTGACTTGAAGTTGTCTTTGAACTCTTATCAGCTCCTCCCTATCTCCAGTTCTGAAAGCACTCTGCTTCCTGTTGAGGAGAGCTTTGATGTCCTTTGTTACCCAAGGTTTGTTATTTGGGTAACACTTAATAGTGTTTGATGGAATTATGGCATCACTTCAAGATTCAACACTCAAGAGCTTTATTGTGATTTCGACTACATATAGCTGGCGCAGAACATAGTGAAATGAAATAGTGTTTCTCCAGGACCTGGTGCAACATATAAACATGTAAACATATGACATGTGACAGAGACAGGACTAGTTTTTATTTCTACAGTTAAAAAAATTTAAGTTTAAAAGATTTTTTTTTAAAAAGAGATAAATAAATAAATAAAGTGCAATGTGTGCAACATGTGCAACAGTTGCAACAATGCAATGCAATGTAAACAATGTGATATAATTTTCAGGTG
>VUQH01001507.1:0-19135 GCA_015106775.1 Etroplus canarensis
GCGTGTGCGTGTGAAATTTTGCTCATTCATCCAGAAGAGCATTTATGAGGTGAGATGACTGATGGTGGATGAGAGGGGCAGGAGTTGAGATTGGGGCTCTGTGCAGACCAGTCAAGTTCTTCCACAGCAAACATTTGTGGACCTTGCTTTGTGTACCTGAGCACAGTCATGCTGGAACAGAAAAGAGCCTTCTTCTCCACACTGTTCTCATAAAGTTGGAAGCATAGAACTGTCTAAGTTGTCTTGGTAACCAGATGCATTAAGTTTTTCCTTCACTGGAACCAAGAGGCCCAGGCCAGCCCCCCAAAAAACAACCCACAGCCTTATCCCTCCTCAGTCAAACTTTACAGATGGCACAAATGAAGGCAGACAATGTTCTTTGAGCATTTGCCAAACCCACACTCATCCATCAGACAGCCAGGTAGAAAAGCCTGATTCGTTACTCCATGGAACATGTTTTCACTGTTCCAGAGCCCAGTGGTGGCGTCCTTAACATCATTCCATCCAATGCATACAGCTGCTCAGCTATGGAAACCCATGCCAATAAGCTCCCATTGCACAGTTTTTGTGCTGATGTTCACACCAGAGGAGGTTTGGAGCTCTGCAGTCGGCAGAGTCAGCAGAGCGCTGTTGACTTTTACGCGCTAATTGCCTCACTGCGACCCCGCTGTATAACTTTACACGATCTGCCACTTGTTGGCTGAGTTACCGTGGTTGCTAAATGCCTCCTCTTTGGAATCCTACCCCTTACAATAGATGGTGGAATATCTAGGAGGCAAAAAAATTTCACAAACTAGCGTTTCGCAGCGATGCATCCTATAATCCTATCAGTTCTTTCACAAGTGTTTGTACAGACAGACTGCATGGCTAGGCGCTTGTTTTTATACACCAGTAAATGAAACAACTGAATTCAACAATTAAGAGGTGTGGCTCAATACCTTTGTCCAAGTAATGTAATGTTTTGGCAATCTGAGCCGATTATTATTATATTCAACAGATGCTAAAGCTTATATTTCCAAAACCTGACAACTCATACCAAAATAATCTAGATGGATAAGCAAGATTGTGTGCGAACTGCGAACTGTCTGTTTAAATAAACTTGTGGCCAACTGTTTCCTGTAGTTTTTAAATCCTCAGCAACTTCTTCACAGAACAAATAAAAAATGGTCTGAGGTAAAAACCTGATGTGATCAAACAGAAGCTTTCATGAGCCTCCAACACTTATTTTCGGGAACCACAAAACCAACCTGTAATTAAGGCTTCAAACAGCAGTGAAAGCGACAAGTCTTTACCTCAGTTATTTTGCAGCTCCAGTGAAAGGAAATCAGGGTGCTTTATAAATTAAAGACTTCTTTCAAAGCTAAAGCAGACTGATATGGACCGATAATTATTTCCTTTACCCAGAGGCCTCTTCCATGCAGAGGGCCCCTTCCTCGAGCACTATGAGAAAGGGCCCATTCCACTAATGTTATGTTTTCATTAATGAGAAGGGGCTTAAAGAGCGTCGTGTTTGTTTGCGTTTGGACCAGACTGACTCAAATCTGCTGAAGTCGAGTGAGGGCGGAACCATCGGGGTCAGAAGCAGCTGTAGGCTTAAGTTCTCAGAAAACAATTCAGACAAGAGGAAGAGCAAAAGAGAGAGAAAGGAGAGTGGCAGGAAGGAAAAAATAGACTACTGTTTTTTTGTTTGTTTGTTTTTTTAAGCTTGTCTTGGCCACGTGAGGTCCAGAGATGTAAAAACAGAGAGGACCATGAGAATGATTTACAGTATAAAATCAGAAAACCTTTTTCATACGCCAATGAGCAATAAGAAAAAGTAGAGCCTGCTTCATTTAAAGGACACATTTACTGCAGAAAAGCCAACGTAATGAGCGCAATGATTAAGAGAAATAAAGGTTTTGGTTCAACTGTTACCTGCTTTTAACAACCAACATGAAACAATGATGCGATTTCAAAGGTTTGGAATAAGACGTGGGAGAACATTTGCTGTTGAGACATTAGAATGTTTTGTTCAATATTCAAAAAAACTTAAAATGTCCAACTCACTGTTTCTCTTCTCCCTCTGATGGGTTAGAGTCCTGCTCCTTGGGCATGTGTTCCATTCACCTTAATTCCATCCAGCAGCCAATCATGAGAGACTGAGGCAAGCCCCACCCTCGGATGCCCACTTGTCATTCGCCGGTTGGGACGGGTCGGTCAGTGAAACAAAGCAGGGCCCGGTCCCTGGGATCCGGTCCCTGGGGTCCTGGGAGTGGGGGTGTTGGAGATGTCTCCAAAAGGAGTGGGCCCCCACCCCTTTGAGGTTGGTGAGTTGATGTTCGGTGTGAAAATGCAAGACACGAAAGACGTTGGAGACTCCACGGGCGAATCAGTTGGCCTTGAGGCCAGGGCTGGAGTTGGGTGTTGGTCTCAGGAATATGGAGAGAGATGTGGAATCAGGCCTGGAAGGGAAGAAAGGAAACAGTCAGATTATAATGTCTCCAGAATTGAAAGAATTGGAAAATCTGCTGAAAACTGCTCCAAAACCAGAACATCAACGATGTAGTAGCTCACGATTCCTAACAATTCCCAGGTTATTGAAATGTGTGAAGTACAGAAAGGAAGTGATTAGTTTTCTTGTCACTGTTTGGCTGTATTACTCAAACGAATGAGAATTCAATGGGAGGTACAGGCAAACATTCATTTTATGAGCATTGCAATCCAGACCAATATTCTTAGGAGTACCGATTGTAGTGAAAATGGAAAAGTGTCTGTAAAATGCCTTCTATGACTTTGACCTGGAGCACAGTTTGGATGATGCCTCATTAAGTGATCATTGTCAGCAAATTACACTAAAATCTGACCAATACGCTAGGAGGAGTAGCAATTTTTGTGAATTTTGGACAGTTAGACTGACAGATGGACGGAGGATGTATGCCTCATCATGGCATTAGCTCATCAGCCTTTAAGCCAAACGTGCTAAAAAGCATATGTACCACAATTACGGTGAAAAGCTGTTATTTAGCGGTAAAAGTTCTCGGTCAAGGTAGTCATCTTTTAAGCTACCTTCAGCTGCTATTCTGATTTGCCCCAAGGGGTCACCAAAGTGGATGAATCAGCATAGGTGATTTGGCACCAATTTCACATTAGGTGCCCTTACCACATACCAGAAATCATAAATATTTTAGGATTTGTACTTAAACTACAAAAGAAAATTGATCATGTATAAATATGATTGTAAATTTTGCTAAAAATACCCCAAAAAACTAAAAAGTTGAAAAAAAAAATCTGTAAATAAATGAGGCTGTAGTTTTACACTGAATGGGTATTTTATTTAATTTAATATAAAGTGAAGGATAAAAAATAATATTCAAGCAATTTTTAAAGAAAACATCCAAAAGATATGAATATGAATATCTTGTCATGACAAAAGCCAAGCAATGAATCCATGGCTGTGAAAAACAAGTTTTTCCATCATCAAATGATCTGCTTTTTATTTTCTCAACCAGGTGGTTAGTCAGTCGGCTAACGAATAGCCAGAATATGGTGAAAAATACTGATCCTGTTATGTAAGACTAACTGAAAAACATTCAGTTCACTGTCGCAGCAGGAAAAAAAACTAGAACATATTCATATCTACGAAGCAATGACAGAATTGGATCCTCTGCAAAAAGTCTTGGAGAGACCCAAATTAGTGACCTGACCTCAACTCGGGCCTGTGTCTTCAAAACCCAACCAAACCTCTAAATCTGAGACCCAAACTTTAACCAAGACCTGACATGTTGCTTTGAAACAGAAGGATACATTTACACAGCACTTCAACCCAAAGTGCTTTACAATTTGCCTGTCAATCATCCATTCGAATACACAAACAGCAGTGGCAGTGCGTTATCATACCAAACAGTGGCCTAACCACAAGGAGCAGGTTGGTAAGTGCCTTTGCCCTACGGCATGTAAAATGCAGGAGCTGGGAAGTGAGCAACACACGCTACCTCATACTTTACCTACAGTTATTCCACAAGCCAGGCATTTGGTACACCGAGTTGTCGTGTTGCTTCCTCCCAATGGGCATGATTTAACTGCCTATCTGAACATGTGAGCTGCATGGATGCTGGTACAAGCAAGCAGTGAACACAACCCCAGACCAAATCTTTGGGCAAAAAAGAGCTCAGAAATGACTAGGTTTCCAGTTTTATGCCTCTTAAATACATGTTCCTGAAGTTGTTCCACCAAAGACGCGCTGCCATGCTACTAACTAAAAAAGCACCACACCACATGTTGTGTCTACACTGAGTTAAGCTGTCAAATCCACTGAGTCTCACACTCCAGCTACCATTACATGACCCTTGGTCATATGAAACGGATGCTTTCCCTCATGCACTCAGCAGCAGAGAGAGTCAGTCACACACCGGGTTAAAGCTTGATATGTTGGTCTGAAGGTCAGAAACTCTGTCACCTTCAACTGTTTACTGCTGCCACTGACTAAACCCCAGAAAACGTCTTAAAGAACGTCACCTCTCGCAAAGGGTTAGGTAGTTTCAAGATTACCAGCTGAATCTGAGAAAAGAGTATGCTTGCTTGTGTAAGTACTAAGAGGATCTTGATCCTTTAACCCCTGCCTTCCTCTACTCATGTCAAAGGAAGGCTTTATTCTGTTCTCCACTAATCCCTGGTTCAATACCTTTCTAATCTGAAACAATGGGATACACGGCATGAGAATGCCCACACACGAGATTGATATTGTTCTTAATAGTGAGATTATACTGTATACTATATTTAAAGCAATCTTTTTGTAACAGCAAATGAGGTTTTATCTGTTATTTTGTGCCTATAGGATGACTGTGAAGTCTTGAGTTTGATAACATCATAAAAGCCAGGAAAATCCATCCATCCATCCAAACTTATTTCCCCCGCTTGTTTTCGCAATCTCATCCTTACGGTCGCTACCCAAAGCTTGTGACCACAGGTGAGAGCAGCAACGTAGATCTACCTGGAAATCAACAGCTTCCCCCTCACATTGGGCTCCCTCTTTTCCTATACAGACTGGTACAGTGTCCGGATCATTGCAGACGCCGCACCAATCCATCTGCCAATGTTCTGCTCCACTTTATCCTCATTTGTGAACATGACTCTGTGATACTTTAATTCCTCCACTTGGGGAAGCAGCTTGCTCCTGACCCAGAGTGGATGTGCCATCCTTTTCCGACTGAGAAGACCTGAGCTCGGACTTGTAGGTGCTAATTCTCATTTCAGCCGGAAAAATGTTATGGCTTACAGTTTTCCTAGCTCATATCAGCTGATATCCAAAAGAAGAATTTAATAAATATCTATTATTATTAATATTATGTTTCCAGCAAAACAAACCTGAAGAACCCCACCACAAAGTAAAGCTTACTCCAGAGATGCAACATACAAGCAAACAGAGTGAAGCACTGACAGCGGAGTAGTCTATAAACCTGAACCTACCAAGACCAACTGTGGTGTGATGGTGACATAGGAGGGTAATGGCATAAACCATTCATGGAGTGTGCTTTATCAAAGCCCTTCTCTCTATCACATCACTTTGTTTGCCACTAGAAGTGGCGCTAACCTCAGTTTGTGTCTGTAGCACAAACAATAGGTTGTTTATCACACTGGAACAATGAGGTCAGGGAAGAAAAGCGGGGTATTGTCTGATTAGGAACTGAAATTACATCCAAGTACCACGTACCATTAGAGCAAGAAAAGGCTTTTATGATTGGAGGCTGGCTACATCTATTCCTCTCCATTATCATCTCTATATCCATAAATAGCAAGGCTCCAAGGAACTGTGAATTAATATGACGCTGCAGGATTATTCTGGGGGCATATTTGTGGAAATAGTGCTACAAGCATCAGGGTAGGTGTTTCAATAGCCTCTGGGGACGACCTGGGGGTAAGCACAGATGAGGGAGGTCACCCTGGAACTACATACCCAGGAAGTCTTTTTTTCTGTTTGCATTTGCAAACTAATCGCAAAGTCACTGCTTGCTGGGATCCTGTTTCACCCTCCTAATTTTCTCTCTACATTTCTTTGCTACGTTGCATATGCCTAAAAGCAAGTTTCAGGGGATCACTTGCAAACGCTTTTCATTATTTACCGTAATGAGTCAAAATTTCAGATTTCCTCCACTGCAGGCTTAATGAACAGTGGACTTCACTGCTGTGTTTTGCTCCATTTTATAAAATTAAACACTTAAGTTATTTTTAATAGCTGTATTCCAACAGTGTAGACAGCGTAGAAAATGGGGAATGTCACTGCGACATCACTCGTGGATTTGAAGTCCAGTTATGAATACAGCCAATTTTTAAAAATGAAGAAGACGAAAAAGAAGAAGAATTTATAAAGCCTGAAGTTCATCTTCGTGTTTTGAAACCAGATCTGACAAGTCTGGGGTTGCTCTAACTCTAAAACCCCACTGCACCGGCTAATGACTTGTAATTGACATATTAATACCGTATCCTGGACAACCCTCCTTTCTGATTCTTAAAATGACCAGAATTTACAAAGTGGACTTCATTTTTTGTTCAGTATGACCTGAAACTAGAAAGTGAGCCCCCAAAGTCATCAGCAAAGGGATTACTGGAGTCACAGAGTGAGAAAGCAAGACGGCTGAGTCTTTTCGCAACCAGAGGAGTCACCCCCTGTTGGCCATGGAAAGTAAGATTTCAGGTTTGAAGCTTGTTAAGCGCTTGTAAGGCTATACCAAACATGTCATTGAGAACAACCTCTGCACCACATGAACAAGTGCTGTATCACCTTTGGCAGCATTGCATTTTGGTGCAATTTATTCTTTTTTTTATCCTGATGAATGATGAGCAAATTGTCAACTTGCTTGATATTTCCAGGAAAAACACACCATTACGCTGATAAGTCTGTAATAAAACCTATCTCCCCCTATTCCCAAGATATATAGTTCTTCTCTTTCATCTTAACTGCTGTGTCCTTGCTTGCTCTTCTTCGCCCTTGGTTTAATTCAGGAAGCTGTGCTTATATAAATATCCCATATATCCAAGGTCAGGGCATGAAAATATATTCTGACAAGTGGTCTGGGGGCAGTAAAGTGTACATTGCATACCTTAGCTGTGGAAAAACAGTGTGAAAGAGAGAAGAGAAGGAGGGAAGGTGAAAGAAAGAAGTAAGAAAATAAGATAACAAGAGTTTGGAATAATATATAGAGTACATGGGGGGTTAAGGTGATGAAAGCTGGAGTGAAGACAAAATAAACCTATGTTTATGTGCGCTAGAAGATGAATTACAGGAAGAGTAGGGTCAAAGCTTTGATTCAGCCATTTTTTAGCAGGACTACACATAAATAGGTAGTGCCTAGCATGCAGGGATGACATCAGCAAATCATATTTAATAAAGTTTTTCTGGAACCACAAACGGGTCGTAAACGGCTGTCGTGAAACAAATTCAAGGCTAATCCTCCTGGTGCAGCAAAATTAAATTGATAATCTGCCAGATTTGTGCATTTTGGTCTTAGTGTGGTGGTTTACACATTCACCTTACAAGTGATAGGTCCCTGGTTCGATTCCAGATGGGGGCACAAGTCCCTCTCACCATAGAGGGTTGCCAAATTACCAATGCAGATTAATCCACTATGGTGACTCCTTGGAGAGAATACAAGGGAGTAGTTTAAGGTACATATTTAGCAGAGACCAGTGAGGTATCAAACTCAAATTTGCTTCATACAACAGGGGTGATTTTAGTGTCACACTCACTCCTCATTGACTACAACTGTAGTCACTGTGAACCCTGAAACACAACGAGCCGCTTCTGCACCAGACTCCACATCTCCATTGTCCACTTGTAGGATAGGTGGAACAAAATACTGATATCACATCATATCAGATTGCTTCCCCTTGTGATATGATTATCAATATAACAGTGCAAAAATGCTATTTTTACATAAAACACAAGCATTTTAAATAACCAACCAATCTGACTTTCCATGGGTGCATTTAAAGCAAAATGCTCTTTAAAAGTGAGATGTCGGTGCGTTTAACAACTTACGTGACCGACGGCCACATATGCGTTCACTTTTGAATACATTGCTGGTGATAGGATAGCACTTCTCACTCCCAAAAAGAAAAAGCAATGCAGTGGCCATTCAGATACAAAGATATTATGGTGTATAGTAGATACCACTGTATCATGATACCATTGTTATTGTAGAATAGAATATCATTAGCCACTCTGTAACTGCCATGCCTGATCTATGCACATCATAGCTTCTAAATGACTGTTTTACCAATAAATGAGCAACTTCCAGAGGAAGTTGGAGGTTTCAACAGTGACCAAGACACCACAACAGCAACAGTCACAGTAAAGAAAGATGAAAAAAATCATATGTACATACAGTATTAAGTAAAATGTCATACAATAGTGAAAAACCAAGTACAACCTTATTACTTCAATAGGAATTAAAAGGGCAAGTAGCAACCAAGTGCTGCTAATCAAATGCATTTGATTAACTGGTCATTAGCAAGTGCGACCACCCCTATAAGAGCAAAAGTTTGGTCAGTTTGCTGGTCTGGAGCATTCAGGTGAGATTTAACACAATGCTAAGAGGAAAGACATCAGCACTGATCTCAGAGAAGCAATTGCTGCTGCCCATCCATGTGGAAAGGGTTATATGGCCGTTCCTAAACAATTTGAAGTCCATCATTCTACACTGAGAAAAATTATTCACAAGTGGAAAATATTCAAGATAGCTGCCAATATTCCCGGATTGTGTGGACATCCTAGCAAACTCACCCCTAGGTTAGAGAGTGCAATGCTCAGAGAAATGGCAAAAAACCCAAGAGCTACATACCAAACCCTACAGGTCTCAGTTAGCATGTTGAATGTTAAAGTTCATGACAATACAATTAGAAAAGGATTGGGAGGGCTGCCAGGAGAAAGCCTCTTCTCTCTAAAGAGAATATGGCAACACGGCTCAGGTTTGCAAAGATGCATCAGAAAAAACCCATAAGACTTCTGGAACAAGGAGACCAAATTGAAGCTGTCTGGCCATAATGGATAGCATCACATCTGGTGAAACCTAAACGCAGCATATCAGCACAAACACCTCATACCAACTGTCAGGGAAAGTGGTGTAGAGGTGATGATTTGATCTTGTTTAGCAGCCACAGAATCTGGGCACCTTGAAGTCATTGACTCAACCATGAGCTCTTCTGTATACCAAAGTATTCTGAAGTCAAATGTAAAGTGATCTGTCCAACAGCTAAAGCTCGGCCAAAATTGGGTCATGGAACAGGACAATGATCCCAAACACACCAGGGAAGGGTGCACAAAAAGGAAGAATAAAGGGGCTGCAATGGCCCGGTCAAAGTCTAGACCTCAATCTGACTGAAATGCTGTGGCAGGACCTTAAGAGAGCTGTGTATAAATGAATGCCTGCAAACCTCAATGAGCTGAAGCAATGTTGTAAAGAAAAATGGGCCAAAATGCCTCTACAATGATGTGTGAGACTGACTATGTCATACAGAAAATGATTACTTCAAGTTATTGTTGCTAAAGGTGGTTCTATGAGCTACTGAATCATGGGATGTATTCACTTTTCCACATGACTGCAGAGAGTTCTGTTAAAATTTTCTTTTTTCACATGACTGCATGCTTTAGGGATTACTGACACATCAGTATCCTAAATTTGGGTTTAACCAAGACTTCAATATCAATTTTGCATGCAAACATGCACAACATAGAGCTATACTTTACTCCAAATGATCTACAACACTTATAAAGACGCTTAGATCCTCTTTTTCTGATGTACAAAATGACATCTGAAAAGCTGCAATGACACATTCATAAGGATCCCGATGACTGTGCATAGATCAAATATTGATGTGCTGACATTTTCTCTGAAAAATGCCGTCAAATTTTAGGTTCAAGGATTTTGTGAAGTGCACACAGCCACCCACACTCCTTAAATCTTACACGTCTCAGCCTCGTCCACCTTGACTCACTTACTTTCCAGTACAGCCTGAAAATTTTAATTGGACCTGCAAATGCTGGCATTTTCCCCTTGAACACGGTTCACCTTTAATTGCATGCTTTAAAATGCATCAAAAGAATAACTAGTGAATGCATGTTGATGCCCGGAGAAGCAGAATTAATTAAACATGACCTAGTCTCTTTCTCTGCTGCTTCAGGCCAAAAAAAAGGGAAGAGAAAGAAAAATCAAGGTACCTCTGTTCTTCAAAAAGAGAAGAGAACATACAGGTGGATGACAGTAGAGCAGCAAATTGTTCATTTGTTATGACTGCAGAAAATCAATCGAAATAAACTGTCATATATTTAGGGACATTCTTCTTAGCCTTTACTTTCATCAGTTGGCAGGCAGTTTCTGTGAAAGTATGAACTACCTGCCACTTTGATAGCTGGTTAGCCACTGTGTAGCTATGAGGCATCTATGTCTAATTGCAAATTTCCAACTTCTAAATTGCCAGTAAGAAATTGATTTGACACATCTGACATGGATGTCTCATGTCAGTCAAGGGCTCCTGTTATACTGTAAGTGCATGACTAATTCATTCATGAAAGCAACCTAAGTTGTCTAATGAATGTCTATTTCTTTCTCGCTTTGACCAGCCGTCCTTATGACATCAACGTAACAAAAGCCCTCATTCACAAACTGTTCATGAGTCATGTGCAAATCCAGAATTTAGGAATTTCCCCATTGGGGATCAATAAAGTAATATCTTATATTTAGCTGAAAAGAACAAACTGCGGCAGACCATGCCTATACCAAAGTTTACGAAGGCCAAGCTGTTGCAGAAAATGTATCTTTTAAAACACATTTGCTCATTAAAGGAAAATAATATTTAAAACTGTTTGACCATTTATGAATTTGATGTCCTTTTATTTTTGCTGAATGTCAACATTTAGGCAGGATTCTAGTTCCTTCAACGCTTAACGGTGGATGTTCCTGATGTTTGTTGGTATCGTTGCTGGCAGTAATAAGCAATCATCACAAAGCACGGCAGTGGAGCAGTGATGCATTACCTAAACTAAATGCATATTAGTAACTTTGCTCAAATACAATGACTGATTCTTCACCGCACTGATCAACTTCTTCCACATTTTGACCAAACTGTATGAAGAACCACCTTGCTCTTTCAGGATATTACCATCCATCCATCCATCCATCCATCCATCATCTTGCCTGGGTCCAGGTTGCCAGGGCAGCAGTCTAAGCAGAGATGCCCAGACCTCCCTGTCACCAGTACCTCCTCCAACTCTCCCAGGAGGACACCAAGGGGTTCCCAAGCCAGCCCAGAGGTGTAATCACTCCAGCCTGTCCTGTGTCTGTCGTGGGGCCTTGTCCTGGTAGGACATGCCCAAAAACACCTCACCTAGAAGGCAACCAGGAAGGATCCTGGTCAGATGTCTGAACCATCCCAATCGGTTCCTTTTGATGTGGAGGAGTAGCGTCTCTACTCTGAGCCCCTCCTGAATGACTTAGCCCCTCATTCCATCTCTAAGGCTAAGCCTGAACACTCTTTCGAGGAAACTCATTTCCGCCACTTTGCTAACTGCTACGCTTGAGCATTTGAAATGTGATTTGATTGGCTGACGCCTGTTCTAAAGCTTGAAAAACTGAAGTTCTCCCAACTTTTAGCACAAGCAGAGCAAAGCAAAGCAACGGATGCGCAATTCAGTTCGACAATCCCTGACATCACCCCACTGAAAGTGAATGAGAAGTGAGAGCACTGAAGCCTGAAACACAGCCGTGTGAATCCAACATTACACTCTCATTACTTGGCATTATTGCTCTTTGGACACCCAGTAGTCTTCAGTTTTTCATCTTGCTGACAAATCAAATGGTCTTTGTCCTCCACCTCCATCTTTCTTTTTCCTTTGGTCTATTATTAATTTCCACCTAAGGAAAGTTGATTCCTCAAACTGTTTTTCCCCCCACATTTATTACATGGACCTATGTGCCTCTTTTGACTTCAACTATAGACACCTTTTTTTACCTGTGGATCTCTTAAAATAACTTGGTTCAGTTTTGGAGGGAAAAAAATCCTGATTTTGGTTAAAGTACATCTTTTTAAAACATTAAAGGCAAACTTCTAAATCTTCCCTTGATTACCAGCAACACACTCTCATCATGTCTATTTGAAATGTTAGGAGAATCTTATTGAATTCTATAAAAATGCTCTACATGAAAAATGATCCTAAAGGAGTGCCCAATGAATTACAACGTGAAGTCTATGGCTCCTGATAAACCATCAGTAGGTGACGAGCAAAAGAAAAAGAACTAGCTTTGTAGGATCATGTTGACTGCAAATATCAGGCAAATACCTGTTTTTAAAGAGTCAGAGTCATGAAATTCCCAGTTGCACAGGCCTAGAAACTGGTTTGTGACCCCTTGGTAACCACAGATCACTAGTAACAAATGTGTATTCCTCAACTGGTTGGCAAGTGATTGGCGGAGTTAGCCTATTGCAGCATAACTAAGCCTTAGCTATAAGCTTTATCAAAAAGGGAAGTGTTAAGCCTAATCTTAAATGTGGAGAGTGTGTCTGTCTCCTAAATACAAACTGGGAGCTGGTTCCACAGGAGAGGGGCCTGATAGCTGAAGGCTCTACCTGCTATTCTACTTTTAAAAACTTTACAAACCACAAGTAGGCCTGGACTCTGAGAAAGAAATGCTCCATTTGGAAAATATGGTACAATGAGGTCTTTAAAATAGGATGGGGCCTGATTGTTCAAGACTTTGTATGTGAGTTAAAGGATTAAAATTCAATTCTGGATTTAACAGGGAACCAATGAAGAGAAGCCAATACAGAGCAAATATGATCTCTCCTTCTAGTGCCTGTCAGTACTCTTGCTGCAACATTTTGGATCAACCGAAGGCTTTTTAGGGACCTTTTAAACAGCCAGACAGAAATGAATTACAGTTATCAAGCCTAGAGGTAATGAATGCATGAACTAGTTTTTCAGCATCACTACATGACAGAATGTTTCTAATTTTCGTAAAAGAAGAAAATCCTACATGTTTGTTTAATGTGAGCATTAAGGGACATATCCTGGTCAAAAACTACTTCAAGATTCCTCACAGTGTCACTGGAAGCCAAAGTAATGCTGTCCAGAGTAAGTATCTGGTTAGAAAGAATGTTTCTGAAGATTTTAGGGCCAAATACAATAACCTCAGTTTGTCTGAATTTAAAAGTAGAAAATTACAGGCCATCCAGGTCTTTACGTTTTCAAGTCATGTCTTTAGTTTAACCAATTAATTTGCGTCATCCAGCTTTACATAGATAGATAGATATAGCTGGGTATCATCTGCATAGCAGTGAAAATGTATGCAGTGTTTTACAATTATATTGACTAAGGGAAGCATGTACATTGTAGAGTATTGGTCCCAGCGCAGAACCCTGTGGAACTTAATGACTGACTTTTGTGTGTGCAGAAGTCTCCTCGTTTACATGCTCAAACTGGAACCTGTCAGATAAAATAAAATAAAAAAAAATACATTTAACAAAATATATTTCTATTTGTGTTTTTTTCTACTGTCTGCAGAAAACATTCCGTGAAGGCGGTTCTGCAACATGTTGACCATTTTATAGCAAACAACTGCAGAGTGGTCTCTGAGCCACCATGAGTGGTAAGCAGCTGATCTGGGATCATTCAGCGAATGGTTGCACAACCAGCGGCCAACCACCTAGCAAATGAAAATTTGGATTTTGGTCATTTAGCAGCTGCTGGAAGTTGCAAGAATTTTGGTTTGCCTGGGGGTTGCCAACTGGTCTCTACACTTTTGTAACTTGGGGTTAAGGTATAGTGCACATGCTGGTAAGAGCAAAATTAGCCTGTGCACCCAACTCATAATATTGAATGAGATGACAAGCCTCCCTAATAGGTCTAAAAAAAAAAGTCTTACCCCACCATACATGTCCATTCAAATTTCAGTCTATTTAAATATCAAAATTGCCCTCTAATTTGAGAAAAAAATATGCACAGTTAAGTCAAGAAGATGCTTGTTAAAACCACTGCACGCACAAAAATTATTTTAATTTAAAACATGAAATTAGTTGAGTTAAAATTCAAAACAGTATTAACATTTCTTCCATTGTAGATGCAGCAGGTAGAATGTAAACCTTGGCATCGGTGCAGTAGAAGATGATGGATATGTGCTTGTGAAGAGAGCCCTTATTAAGATTCACACCATGACAGCAGACATGGGGTCAGTGCTCCCGAATCCCAAGGGTGGCCACAGCAATTAGTGGTTAAGTAATGGAGTGGGGGCAGGGGAAAGTTGTTGATGTGGCACATGCAGGGGGGGGGTGCATTAGTACCACGGGGTTAAAAGTAGTCAAAGGCAAAGATATCATGTTTCATCCTGTCATTCCCCTTGCTCTCACTCCAAACCAATTACTGTCAGGGAATTATCAATAGGCGCTAACAGATCAAGCAAAATAACCAAATGCTGTCCGTGGAGCCATTTTTCTGAATGTGACCTTGCGGTTTTGAGTATATACAAACACAGACGTCTGCATACACAAAAATGTTAATGCACATGTGTGTACACAGATGGGGTTTCAAGGTTTCATGCTTGTCAGGTAAAGGACAAATACACAAGCTACTCAGAAACTGCATACATCCATTTATTTACTATGGTGGAAGCAATAACAAGTCACTCAGCAGCTTGTGAGGGGCAATGCAAGAAACTCTTAAAGGGGAAAAAAGCGTGCTGTGACTGGTAACAAACAATTACAAGCATAGACACTTTGAAAGTGAGTTTGGGCTGTAATTAGGTGCACTTGGGTTGTCTCAAGTATCCTTAATTTAGCTGTCAAGTATACAAACAATGGATTCTTTAAAATGTGACATGTTCCGTTGTTTGGTATGTTTTTCCCCAATAGTGCCTGTGTATTACTGTGTGTCCATCAGAGGCTTTGATACTAAATCCCTCAGGTTTCTTATGTTAAGGATGTATTTCTCATTCAGTCTGCATGCAGTTGTGTTTAAATATGCATATTGAAGCATACTGCAGTTTCTACACGTTTTTCCACTACCGCCGTTTCTTTTAAGCTTTCCTAATCCTTTCACCAATCGTCTTTCGTCGTCTCTTCTTGCTTTCGATTGTGTTTTTTCTCCCTGCAGATTTTTTCCCACTTCCTTTCATCACCGCTTTGCCATCTGTCTTTACCTTGTACTTTGTACGTGCGAGTTTCACTGATGATAGCAACATTGATAAGGCTCCTAAAACAACACTCATGGGAAAAGCAGAACGCGGTTATATCTGCCAATTAACAATCTGCTAAAAATACTGATGTTATATCACCGTTGAGGGTATGGGTGCATTAATATGCAGTTCTACTGGGCAAAGAGTCCATGAAATTACCATTAATCTTCCTCAAAAATCTTTAAAAGTTACAAAAAGTCAAAATGAATATAAGTAAATACACATAAATTCAGCAAAGAGACACACAACAATCACAAAAAGATATAATGCTTACAAAGAAACACAACAAAAATACAATTTGTTTTAGTGTTTTGCGCCAGCACTGTATGGACAAAGCTATTGGGCCACACCTCTTAATCACTGAATTTCCTTCAGTCCCGTTGCCACAGCTGTATAAAATCAAGCACCTAGCCATAAAATTTTGCCTTTGTAAACATTTGTGAAAGAATGGGTCATTCTAAAGAGCTCACAAAATTTCAGCATGGTACTGTGACAGGATGTCACCTTTGCAACAGGTCAAGTTTGCAAAATTTCTTCCCTTGATTACGCAATCAACTGTATGTGGTATTACTGCAAAGTGGAAGCATTTAGGAAGCACCGTATCTCAGCCACAAAATGGCAGTTACAGAGTGGGGCCGCCAAGTGGTGAGGCACATAGTGTGTAAAAGTCATCAAAAACTCTGCTGACTCAATAACTGCAGAGTTCCAAATGTCCTCTGCCATTAACATCAGCACAAAAACTGTGTGCCAGGAGCTTCAGAGCATGGGTTTCCATGGCCGAGCAGCTTTATGCAAGCCTTACATCACCAAGCGGCCTCTCAGGAAAAACATCCACACGGCTCCTTCACTACAAGATGCTTTTAAATTCAACAATAGATAAAAGCTTTGATGCTTCAAACTTTGTGGGAATGGTTTGGGGATGGCCTTTTTCTGTTTCAGCATGACTGTGCCCCAGTGCACAAAGAAATCTTCATACAGGCATGGTTGGATGACTTTGGAAGAACTTGACTGGCCCATCAAGAGCCCCTGCTTCAACATCAGCAAATACCTTTGGGATGAACTAGAACTTCGATTGCAAGCCAGACCCTCTGCTCCAACATCACTGTCTGACCTCACAAATGCTCTTCTAGATGAACAGGCAAAAATTCACACAGACACACTCCAAAATCTTTTAGAAAGCCATCCCAGAAGAATGAAGAACGAAAAAAAACCCTCCTGTCATATGTCTATATGTTTATATGTTGCACCACGTCCTGGAGAAACGCTATCTCGGTTCACTATGTTCTGCATCAGCTATATGTGGTTTGAAATGACAATAAAACTCTCTTGAATCTTGAAAGCTGTTATGGTTGCAAAGGGGGAACGAACTCCACATCAAGGCCTATGGATTTAGGATGTGATGTCATAATAGCTCCTGTAAGTATAATGTGTAAGTGGCCCAGTGCTTTTGTCTGTACAGTGCATCTTGTTTAGTAAGGTTAATCTAAGTATATGTTCACAACACAAACACAACTACTTGTTATTGGGACAAAGTAACAGACTATTAAAATGCTAGGCTTTTACTCACAAGAACTGTCGTACAGACCTCTTGGTTGGGCTGTTGATGCAACTAAACGCACAGAAGGCCGTTTTATTTTTCAGATAAGTGCTTTACAAATGCTCTAACAGGCCCCGGTACAACAAACATGGTCAAGAGTTCCAGTTTAATCGAATTAGTTGAAGTGAAGCCACATGGTTACCGGCCACACCTATTTGCACCCACCTGTTGGGTATTTTAACATGATAATCTGTAGGGACTGGCTTGCATTTGGAAGCAGCTTCCAGTGACCATTAGAGGAACTGCACTTCCACACTAGTTTCATTTTTTAGGCCACGAGGGCGCTGCTTGATATTACTGAAATAGGAAAGCAAGTACAGAAATGTCAGCTGGATACGAGTTAATTAGCAGGACTAATTCACAGACAGACAGGCATCCGTAAGCTCCTTTAAAGCCTTTGTTTACCCAGATTAGGTAGTCTGAACACACATTCACACTTAGTAGCTTTCTAACTACAGTGTTCAAACAAACCGTGGACAGTTAAGAGTCAGCTGCCTTGCTCAGTGGCAGTTAGTTATTTTAAGGGAAGCCCAGTAACACACCACAGCACATCAGGCCTGGATACTGGCCTGACTTTGCCTGGCACTGAAACTGACAGGCAATGGAAGACATAAATTTACATGAGACATCTGAATACTCGTACAGCGCGGCTAAGTCACCAACACCACCAGCCTCCCCTTCCTCTCTCTCCCAGCAGAACAAAGTCTCCTAGTCTGAACATTTTATTGTCCCATTACAGCAGACAACCTATAAATAAAAGTACAAACAACAGATTCTCCGTGTCCTCCCTTTGTGTCTGTTTGCTAATTTGCATATTTTGATTTTCAATTGTGCATTTTTTATGTTAAAAACAATAAAGGCAGGGACCATAATGTTTTTTATTTATCGTTAATGAACGTGTCCGTTATTTTTTTTTTCAGTAAATAGATGAAATAATTGCAGTTCAGAAACTGGTGAATAACTGCCAACCCCAAGTATTGAGGGTTGGAGGTAACAAAATGCTTTGTTCAACCCACCATCTCACATCAAATGCATTTCACTTACAATAACATTAGTAGCTGAAAGCAACTCATCTTTAATGCGTTAAATTGACAAATAATTGAAACTGTTACCAGTCATTAAAATTCATTTTGCTACAAAAGTATATTTTTTACTGTTTACCATACCAGAATATAGCCCAGTTAAATTTAAGGTATGTATTTCATGTATTTTTGAACATTCATCTATCAGGATGGCAGGAGTCAAAGTGCAAACGCCTAGACCTCCCTTCCTCATTTAGGATTCGCCAATTCGACAATTTATATTTAAAGAAAACAATTTTAAAATATCTTACAATGAAGATAGCAGCATTTATTTTCTACAGAGTTTATTTTAAAAGTTTTGTATAGACAGTTTCGTTATTCTGGGCCATTGACAAAAAAAATAATTATCCCATCATCATCCCAACAGAGCATGATTTTCACTAAGTGAAGCCAAAGCTGAAGGCAGAAAGACCCACAAACAAGCAGCGACTGAAGGCGGCTGCAGTAATTGCAAATAATTTACTGTCAATTCTCTCCCCAATTATCTCTGTGACCACACCCCAAATACTCCCCTTCCAGCAGTATGTCTATAAAAGCCTGCTCGCCCTACACACTTATTTATTCTTGTTTCTGTTCCACACCCTCCCTCCGCTTTTTTCTCTGTTTTCCAACCTCTTTCAAAGATATCAGGGGATCTGCAGGCCCGGGAGCCAGTGTTGAGCCTCACTAAGGCCTGAGTTCCCGAAACCACAGCCTCCGGCGTAGCTCGTTGCATCATTATCAATTAATGCGTCATTCGCATTTGGGTTTCCGTTCTTTGCTTGTGAAAGGCCAGTCACTGACTGCAAAGACATTTCATCCAAGTATTAAAAACAATCCTTATATTTAATATTATATATTATATATATTAGTCAATCTCCCGCTCCGATCTGTCGTGGTGAAGAGGGAGCTGAGCTCCAAGGCAAAGCTTTCAGTTTACCGGTCTATCTACGTTCCAACCCTCATCTATGGTCATGAACTTTGGGTAATGACTGAAAGAATGAGATCTCGAATACAAGCGGCCGAAATGAGCTTTCTCCGCAGGATTGCTGGGCTCACTCTTAGAAATAGGGTGAGGAACTCAGTCATCCGGGAGGGGCTCAGAGTAGAGCCGCTGCTCCTCCACATCGAAAGGAGCCAGTTGAGGTGGTTCGGGCATCTGATCAGGATGCCCCCTGGACGCCTCTCACTGGAGGTGTTTCGGGCACGTCCCTCTGGGAGGAGACCCCGGGGAAGACCCAGGACACGCTGGAGAGACTATGTCTCCCAGCTGGCCTGGG
>VUQH01001509.1:7500-26836 GCA_015106775.1 Etroplus canarensis
TGTGTCTGACGGACAGGCGCAGGGATGGAAGGACAGAGAAGGAGGAGAGATGACATTTGGTCCTTTGACTTTCTCTAAGCCTCAGAGTCATCCTGCGCCTGCTGCCTCTGGCTCCCCTGAACACAGTAACCTAAAGTATCAGGTACACATACACAAAAGAGTTTTCCTAGGTTGTTTTTTTTTTTTAAATTTACTTATATCATCGGGTAAAATTTCACTTCAGGTTTACAGAGTGAGTTTGTTCCCTCCAGTTTTTTATCAGTTTTACCACCCCCCCATTTCTGGAAAAGTTGGGATATTTTATAAAATGGAATAAAAACAGAAATCTGTGATATGTTAATGCATGTGAACCTTTTTTAACTGACAGAAGTACAAATATTTTCAATAGTTTTACTGACCAACTTGATTTTATATTGTAAATATACACAAATTTAGAATTTGATGGCTTCAACTCAATTAAAAGAGGCATGGGAGGCATGTTTACCATTGGGATACATAACTATTCCTTTTAATGACTCTTTGTTTTGAAACTGAGGATTTTAGTTGTAGTTTTTCATTCGGAAATCTTTTCCATTCTTGCTTGACTTGACTTAAGCTGTACAGCAGTCTGTGGTCCGTTTGTCAGATTGTCCTCTTCATGATACACTGTACATGCATTGAAGCCATGCTGTTGTGGCCCGTTAGCAATGTGGTCCTGCTCAAATAAGCATGGATGCACCAGGAAGAGAAATCTTCTTGATAGCAGCAGACATCACTAAAATCCTAATATGAGCCTCAGAGTTAATGGTACCTTCACATACATGCAACTAGAGATGTTCCCAGGGCTGATACTTATGACACCTTTTAATACCAAAGTTCTGACCAGAATTCTGAAAACAAGACAGTACTTGCTTTGTCTCCATTTGGCTCACTAATAAGAAAGGCAGTTGGGAGTTGGGTGCTGGAAGTACTTTGTGTTTGAGGCAGATGGCCGAGAAGTAATAATTGATTCGCCAAAGTCAGTAGGCAAACAGTGCAACTGTGCTTCTTCGGTCCAAGGGAAAAACTTCCACTTTAGCGAATCGGCTAAAAGAGCCCGGCATTCAGATTTGTTTAAAGAATTCAAGGTTTTAGTTCATATTAACAGCATCTTAAGTTTTATTCTCCTTATATTATCCTGAAACACTTCAGCTTTAGTTTGATACAGCTGACATTGCTGTTGTGAAATCAGATATGTATCAAAAGCTAAAATATTTGTAGTGACTAACATTGTATAGATGCTTAAGATAATGCAGTGGCTATAACCTTTTTTTGACATGCCCCACTTCAGAAGCCACAAAACATCCATGCCCAACAACACAAAAAAATACACACTCCACACCTGTTTTATTGTCACTAACAATAGAAAAGGATTCACACTGAATTTTACCTAAGCAAAGGTGCATATCATCAGCTTAATAGCATCAGCAAACTTGTATTTATTTCTTTTTCATAAAAAACAACATGTCTGTTCACCTTAGTTTTACTTAATATTATTATTCACCTAGTTGTTCACACCCCACCTACAGTGGCTCCATGCCCCACCTCACAGTTTGAGAACCACCGAGCTAATGTAATGTAACTAACATGTTACCTCATAGTAAAAACATTGATGTGTTGGTGTTCCTTTAAAAAACCTTGAATGGGTAAAGAAAAAGCTCAAAAAGCCATGAAAAATTAAGCCATTCATAGCAATTATTGCAGCTTCTACCTAAAATGTTTGCATGACCACCACCCTACACCTTTTCTTTACGGAAAAAAGACAACTTTGTTGTGTTCAGATGTTTTAATAAACAAGTTTATGTTTAAGTACATGGAATAATATTTTTTAGTATTTTTTTAATCATAGTAATATACAAATATTGATATCATGAACCAGTTACTAAATTTCTGGTATTGTGACATCCCCATATGCAACTCAGTGATGCAGTGGGTAGTGATACACCCCTGTAACATCACAGATGCTGGCTTTTGTACCTTTCACTTACAGTGCGAATGGATCATTTTCATCTTTGGCATGGAGAAATCCATGCCCATTTTTTTCTGAAAACAAGCTGAAATGTGGACTCTGACCACTGCATACAGTTCCACAGTCATTCAGTCCATCTGAGATGCACTCCACAGCGTTTCTGCACAGAGCATTTGTATGGCCTCCTCCTTGCGTAATACAATGTCAGGTTGCATTTCTGGATTCGATGTCGGACTGTTAAATGACAATAGTGTTCTGAAATGCTCCTGAGCCCAGGTGGCTATATTTGTCACAGTAACATGACAGTTTCTCAGACAGTGTCGCCTGAAGGCTTGAAGATCATGATTCATTAGTGATTTCTGACCTTTCCCTTTTAAGATGTCTCCAGAGTCTCTATCTTTTCACAGTATTATGCACTATAAATATTGAAAGACCGAATTTCAGTCTTGCATTAAAGTCTTTTTCTTACAGTGTAAAGTGCTTTGAGGTGATTTTGGCGCTCTATAAATAAAATTGAATTGAATTCAGAAATGGTTTTTTAAACTGACTAACAATTCTCTCACACATTTTGGCACAAAGGCGTGAGCCACAGCCCATCCTGGCCTGCAAATACTGATCGTTCGACAGATGCTACTGTTATATCCAATCGTGATACCACACCTGCTCACAGTTAGACTTCTTAATCTGGAGTTTTCCATACTGCTGTTTCTTGAATATTCTGTGCACTTTTTAATCTTATTTTAACTCTGTTCCAACTTTTGTTCAGTGTGTTGCAGCCATCAAATTCTAAGTTTGTGTATATTTATGAAATATTTTTAAGTTAGCCAGTCAAACAATAGAAAATATTTTCTTTGTACTTTTTTTCATATGAATTAATAAACATATTTTTGTTTTTATTACATTTTTGCAAAATATCCCAACTTTTCTGGAAATGGAAGTTTGGAATTTTCAGTGTTATTGTGACAATGTCACAGATTTATAAATAGAACCCCAACAGCCCAGTGATTCCCAACAAGCAAGAACTTGGCTACAATGGAGAGGAGAAAACACAGTTTTGAAAGATGGAAATGTTTAGCAGAACCAGACTCCCCTTTTTTTCTCTTCACATTCCTACTTGCCACTACAGATGACCACCCTTCTTGATAGAAAGAAGAGCATAAAAAGATGACAGAGAAAAGAATGACGAAGTACAAAGTGTAATACACAAAGTAAATGACAGGTAATAGTGGCATGATGTGAAGGTATGTGGAGTGAAAGAGAAGCTCCAAGTGCTTCATGGGAGGTCTCCCAGTAGCCTGAACTGATCGCAGCATAACTTAGAGATGCTCATGCTCACCTGATCCAGCTCTAACTTTAAGCTCTACCAAAAGGAGAAGTTTTGAGTATTATCTTAAAAGCAGAGAGGGTGTCTGTCTCCCAAACACAAACTGGGAGCTGGTTCCACAGGAGAAGGGCCTGACGACTGAAAGCTCTCTCCCTCCCATTCTAGTTTTGAAAACTCTAGGATATGATGGAGCTTGGTATGCAACAGTGTGAGAAGGTTTTTAAATTCATTTCCATGACATCATAGGATTTTCATAGTGTCGTAGTTTGCACATTCACCTCACACATGAAAGGTCCCTGGTCTGCCGCTCGGAGGGGACACAAGCCCAGCCTTTGGGGTCACTAGCCAGTGTACCAGTGTGCCTGTCCCAAGTCTGGATAAATGGGAGGGTTGCATCAGGATGGGCATCCGTCATATAATATGTGCCAAATCACAAATGTAGATATAACCACGGTGGCAACTCCCATTGCAATTATATAATGCAGTTGGGCGGCACTGTATAATATAATGTAATTCATATAAGAAATCAAAGCCCAGAAGTAGGGGGCAGGGCCAGAAGTGGCCCATGGGCCAGCAGTTTGAGATCCCTGCCTTAGGGGAAAGAAGGGAGCAGCTAAAAGTAGTTTTCGTTTTGCTTTAACTTAGCTATAATGGCTTTACTACCTATGCCTCCTGTCTATTAGCTATACATTTTTTTGCTTAGATGTTTGTACTTGTTATTTCTTTAGAATCTGGAAAATGAAGACGCCTTGGGCAACAATGGAAATTCTTCTTTCAATAACTTCTTCAAAATCAGGTGGGTCCTATAGGTAGAGTCCTGATGTGATACATTTATTGTTCTGCCTTCTCTTTTAATGTGAGATAACGTCTGTTCCTCTTCTTTCCACAGTGATCCTGCAACGCTGTCATATTGCAGCTCTCAGTGGTCCTTCAGCACCTTGAGCTCTGTCACGCAGCTCTCTGCACACTGCTGCGGGTAAGTTCAGGCTTCTCACACAGAGCAGCATAACAAACATGGTTACTTTAAAAACATGTTTTGCTTAGGTGGGTGTCCCATCCGCTGGTGAAGAAAAATAGAAGAGTTGTTCTTGCTTCATTCCTCCTTCTCATCACTGGAGTTGGTGAGTTCTCAGTAAATGTGCTCCTCAGTTTTTAAATATTAAATACACAAACCACAATGATCTGCTGTAACTTTACTGTCCTCTCAAAGAGACATTCTTCGTATGTTTTTGTCATGTATGCTTGATATATTTCTTGGCTTAGCAATAAAGACTGACTGCTCCCAATGAAGAAGATTTTGATATTTGAGTTTGTTTTGTTTTCCCATTCAGAAGAAATGCATAAAATTACAGTTAAATGACTGCAGTCAAAAATGACTGTTTTAAGAGCACAAAAGTTCTTCATCTCATTAATCAGAATCAGAATCTTTATTATCATTGTGCAACAAAACAACAAAATTGTATGCAATCCCATTCAGTGCAAAGAGAGTAATCTAACAGTTCTAGAGCAGCAACTATTCTCTTAAACATTTTCCTTATGTACCAAGAATAAAAAGAGAATTTCTAATAAATAGGCCAGTATAAAAAATGTATATACATTTGTGTATAAAAACGTGTTTGCTTGTGTATACGGAGGTGGTGGTGTAATGGTTAAGGTGCCAGGCTCATGATCAAGAGGTCATGAGTTTGAAACCCCCACTGTGCCAAGACCCCTAGGCAAGGTGGGGTCCGCAAGTGTGCCTCTGTCCACCCAGCAGTAAAAATGGGTACCAGTAAAATACTGGGAAGGTAACCTGCGATGGACTAGCGACCCATTCAGGAGGAGTCTAACTCCTAAGTTGCTTCACGCTACAGAAACCGGGGATAAGCTCCAGCCTGATGAGCCTCGTAGGCTTGTGTGTAAAAGCCCAACACACTTGACCTCGTATATGCTTTCCTATTGTATTGCACATTGAATATCTTTTGATTGAACCACTTTATATATATAAAAAAGCACGCACGCACACACACACACACATATATATATATGTTTTAATCAGAATTATATATGTATTTTAACCAGAAAAGAAAAAAAATTACTTCACAAGGTGAGATGTTGCACAGGTTATTGAAAAGGGACATGCTTTTCAGTGCTCATTCATCATTGCAACAGCTCTGGGATATGTGCCTTTTTTCAGCTCATATCTCTTCATAAAGTTCCCTTTATACATAAACACTCCACTCCAAATTGTTTTACAGCTTTACACCTTTTAGCTTGTTCCGTGTTGTGTCAGTCAGTTCTTGGCACTTTGCACAATGAACTTTGTCCCCAGAATGTTCAACAGATTACACAACCTAATAAAACATTTGTGTTGTTTCTCCTTCTCACCGATGTATTTTTTGCATTGTTTTGTTTGTAGCTCTAATTTTCACAGGTATTGGCATACAGCTCAATCCAAATGCAGGTAAGGAAAAGATCATATTAAAATACATTAAATATAAATTTTATGTTCAGAAATGCATGTGTGTTAGTCCATAGGCAAACATACACAAAGAAGCATTTTACATCTAAAGTTAAAGTTCTATCAGATCATAAACAGTCCAGTATTTTACAAATTACTCACAACACATCAATAAAAGAGTTCACCGGTTACAGAACATCTTTATATAATGGATCAAATCTGCTACTGACAAAGAATGTTTCTCTATGTGGGTATAAATAATATATTCCCTTTAGAGTCTAGATGTTTCTGTCATGTTTTCCTACAAGTGAGTGGATATCTGTGTTATCTCGTCCCACACACACACACATGCATGCACACACTGCTTGATTTGTGGTGAAGAAATGCCTGTCTTAAAAGCCTGAATTCCTTTCATGTTATAGACCAGTGTGACTCAATCAAGCTCCCAAGATCATTCCTCTCCAGTTGTCTGCTTTTACAACCGGAGTGAAAGAAAACTGGAAAATCAAGAATGATGTTCAGGGTGGGGGGCCTAGCTAGTTCATAAGTGATGACGTAGCATTCTTGCTTTTAACTCATCTGGCCAAAGGACCTATGAGCCAATGCCATGGCAAGGTGTCCATTGTTTGTCTGTCTGTCCACAGTTAAAAAAATACTCTTCCTCAAGTATTGGTCAGAGTTTAGTGAAACTTGTAAATAATAATCATGTAATGGGTCTTGACCCAAACTGTGCTCAAGGGCACGATCATATTTGTAGTTTTATAGGAATTTTTTATTTTCACAAGAATCACTACTCCTGAGAGTATTGGTTTGGATTGTAATGGTCATAAAATGAATGTTTCTGGGTCTTCTTTTGCCATCTATGCATATGCTGTCATTAGTTTTATTTATGGAATAATAAAGATTCAATCTAGGTTAGGGCCACTCAAGACCTAAGGTTGTGGCAAAGACGTAGCATTAGGTCATGACAGGTGATGATGAATAAATAACCCGGTTCATCAAAATGATCAGCATAATTTCCCATTTTTATACGTGGAATAATTAAAGGTTCCATTGTCACTATTTCGGTATTCACTACTTCTATCGTGCTGATAAGTTTTCAGTTTTTCCTCCCTTTTAGATAGTAGCCTTATGGCCAATAGTACTTTGATAGTTCGTAATATTTCTTTGCCACATGCTGCATACAACTTGTATTCTGCTAGATAGTGATGGTCATGATCTTATTGGTGATGATCCTACAGGGAATAGTCCTGCTGGTTGACTCCCACATTAAGAAAGTGTGGTTGAGGCCTTCCTATCACCATTGTGCTAACATCAGTAATATGGTCAATACTATGACACACTGATGCGTTCACATATTTTCATGCTTTTTATGGCTATGGTTACCACTGAGCATGTAGTCATAATACTCCTGAACTCAAACACTTTCATTTGATCCATTTTTGTCCTCGTTATGACTGTTTGCGAACTTCCTTGACTTCTCAGTGGATTTTAATTGTCATAATTTGTACAATACAGCCAGCCAGTGACAAGAAAGCGTATCAGGCAGAGCATAAATATGTCCAAGGCCTTGAGGTCTGTCAGTGGATGACTCTGGAAATGTCTTTTCAGACTAAATGAGCCAGGTTTTTAGCACTCCATTCACCTTATAAGAAATCATCACCTCCCACTGCATTTGTCTGTATGTTCCATCAATGTGAGCTTAAAATAGTCACCCTCTGTTAGACACTTTTAGTTAGTCATGTCTGGCTTTTTTGCATAGAGTGTCTAATCTCAGCCTGAGATAGAAATCAGAAATCAATCAGGTAATATACTCTTTGGATAAATGAGCTCAACCACAACATGAAAAGAAAACATCACCAGGCTGGGTCCAAATAGAAGAGAAGATGAATTTAATTGCCTTTCATAAGCAGCTAAAGGAGCAGGTGCAAACTCCAATTAAGCTGTAAAAGCTGCTTAGGAAACTTGCTACTTTAAAGTTATCTCAGCATACTCCCATAGAATCCTCTTTAGAGCAACTGACTAATCTTATCGCTGTTCTCAAACCTAGTATTTAAGAACTGTGGGGGTTAAAATCCCTACCTATTTTTAATAGAGAACACTGAAAGTGAAATTCACTCCCCAAACCATTAGTCAATTCAGCACAAGTTCCCAGGTTTTATTCCCCTGTATTATCTTGTCATACATTAGTAAACAGTGTGCCTTGTATAAACTCATTGACTGCCTCCTTTGGCATTACTAATTTTTATCTTAAAGTGGCAGTCCTTCACAATGAATAAATGTTTGCCAAGTCACCATCTGTCACCCAATGAGTTAACATATTGGTAATTGTGTGTGTGGCTTACTGATGAAAGTATTGTAATATTTAAATTTCTTATTTTGCTCTCTGGTGACATTCACAGAAAAAAATGCTGTATTGTTACTTCTTATGCAAACCTACATTTCCTGCTATTTAGGCTTCATATTGTAGCACTTAAACTTAAAAGTAGTCATAGGAAATGCAATTGTGTTCTCTGTCAGTGAGTGTTGTTTATATCAAAAAGTCTGCTTAACTAGGCCATGGATATTTTTATGACAGCAAATCTGTTTAAAAATATAGCAAAAAGTAATCAAACAAAAAGGAACAGTGACTTTCAGCTGCAGCCCAACAGTGCACACTTCTTAGTGAGGTAACTATCTCTTTACACTATGTTCTGCTGTTTATACTCATGCCATGTGCAACAGAAAATCAGGTTACAGCATGATTGAAAGAGGACAGTTATTACCTGGCTTCTTTATGAAAATTAAAACCTAATTCTGTGTCCTGTAGTTATAAATACTGTCTTTGTGTTCCCACTAGTAGCTACAGATATCACCAAGTGAGCCACAGCTGAAATCTCCCACTTTCATTTTGCCTGACCTAATGGCTACATAACACTGATGGAAATGTCTTTGGAACTTGCACTTTGGTTCTTGATTTGTCCCAAATGGCTTTCTAATGGACAATTCTCCATTACACTGTCCTGCAGTGTTACCCCCAAGGTGAATTTTGGACCCCATTCATTTTTCCATTTCCATGCTACCACTTAGCCACGTAGTTAGTCATCATAATCAGAAGATTTTATTTCATGTTCATGTCCACCCAGTTATTTAAGTTTTTCCAAAACCAAACATTGTGACATTCAAATTGTCATAATATTGTCAGTCTGAGACAGAGACTATCTGCCTTTGTTGTTCCATCCAGCTATCTTTTGCCGCTGGTCCAGGCCCTGGGAGCAGCAGTCTAAACAAAGACCCAGACCTCCCTCTTCCTGGCCATTCTTCTCCCTCTCCTCTGGGGGTACATCAAGGTGTTCCCAAGCCAGTCAAGAGACACAGTCTCTCCAGCATGTCTCTAGGCTCTGGGGTCTCCTCCCAATTGGACGTGCCCAAAGCACCTCATCTTGGAAGCTTCCAGGAGGCATCCTAGTCAGATGCCCGAATCAGCTCAACTGGCTCCTTTCGATTTGGAGGTATAAAGGCTGCACTTTTGAGTCCCTCCTGAATGACTGAGTTCCCCACCCCATTTTAAGGCTGAGCCCAGACACCCTGCAGAGGAAACTCACTTCCACTGCTTTTATCAGCAGTTTCATTCTTTCAGTCACTACCCAGAGCTCATGACCATAGGTGAGGGTAGGAACTCAGATTGACTGGTAAATCAAAAGGTTTGCTCTCATGTTCAGGTCTTTCTTCATCATCACAGACTGATGTAGTATCCGCATAACTGCAGATGTCACACTATTCCGTCTGTCCATCTCCCACTCCACTGTGTCGCTCATAAACAAGACCCCAAGATACTCCTCCACTTGAGGCAATGACTCTTTCCTAACCCAGAGTGGCACTCCACCCTTTTCCAGCTGAGAACCATGGCCTCAGACTTGGAGGTGCTCATGCTCATCTTAGCCACCTGCTTTTGTTATGTTGCTTTTCGCTATTAATTCACAGAATTTTGAACTCTTCTTAAAGTGTGTGTGTGTGCGTGTGTGTGTGTAGAAAGTCTTTTCTATGGATCATAACTAGTATAACTGTCCCTACAGGTGTTTCCAGTGCCATTTTCTTTGTACCTGGATTCCTTCTCTTTATCCCTGGAGGTAAAATGACCATTTGATTTCTTCTGCTCTTTACTTGACTTTTACATACTGTAGTAAGTAGCATACTTTGTTTTGCTGATAATAACAGTGTAATTCCCTTAATTTCCCTCCAGTGTACCATGTGATTTACATCAGCTGTGCAGTCCGTGATAGAGGAGGCTTCAAATTGTTCTACCTACCTTATTTTGAAAAGTAGCATTTCAAGAGACCAAACATGTTCACTACATTTCTCCTTTTGCTATGTTAAAATTAAATGTTTTTTGACACTCATAACAAAAATATATTGTCATATGGTTCTTGTTGTAATGACCACTGCTGCTTCAACCACTCAGTACCTTGACTATTTTTCCACTACATGAACTGACTTTACTGTATCCGTGCACAAAATGGAGCGTGGTCTTGCCTGTGTATTCTATTTTACATGACTAATGACTGTGAAATTACAATAAATGGTTGGTATGTTTTAATTTGTGTCCGTTGACTTGGTTTTACAGTTGGGAAATGAAAATGTATTTCCAGCATGCCTTGCTGCAAACATCAGGCTGGGATCAAACCCAGACTTGATACACCCATACAGATTTATGGACATTGGCAGTTTAATAGTACATTTCATGATGGAGACAACATTGGAAGCATCGTTAATTAGACTTTTCAATGAAAACCAATTTGACCTTCTATTGCTGTTTCTTTTTTAGCCTGGCTCTGAAAACATCTCTTATTCACTCCATTGATTCACTGTTCTGAAAGGTATTGCTCATTTATTCAGTTTGTAAGAATTAGGAAGGATAAAGAGCTCATTCAAAAATGGCTTTGCTTTTAGATGTTAGAATATAAAATCAATTTGATAGAAGCATTAGGCTTACATAAAAACAGCAAAAAAATTAGAGTAATGCCTTTTAAATTTCTCTTCTGATTGGTTTATTTTGTGCCCTCTATTCAGTCTTCTGATAACTTTTTTTCCCTTGGATCTGTACAAACATTAAAACAAATGCAAATGTGGCAATAAGGTCCCCCAGTCTAAATAAGACACAATATTGCAAGATGGCTCTATAAGTGTGTCAGGTGTGTATGTTCTACACATCTGTTTGATACACACAGACACATGCTGCGATTATGGTTTAATTTTCCTTGTCCCAGACTGTGTGGATGCAAAAGCCTGTAACTGACTGATCTCTCCCATAATCTACCTGCTAGCCTAGGGAACATGGACTTTATCATTTTCGTGAAATGCCACTAATTTTTCTCATCACAATAGTTCTACAATTTCAGGTTTTTACTTAGGGAACAGTAGCCCTGCTACTTTTAAGTAAAGCACTACTTCACTCCAGACTGCCAGGCAGTTATCAACTCAGTATGACATGCAACCAGCTGAACCACAATGTCCTTCGGTGGTATTTACTTTTTTCAAGGGCCAATTAAATACTGCCACCGAAACTCAGATTGCATATTTTGATTATTTTTGCAGTTGCAAGCTCTGGGGGAATGAGTGAGAAAGTCAAGAGGTACAAGTCTGCTGGTAATACATTGATCTGATGAGGTTTAAAGTACCAACTAGTGGCAATATATATGTAATAGTATTTATTCCCGCCCAGTCAGTAACACACCCATGCCAGCATAACACCCTACAGGTACCATCATAACAAGCATCCATTCAAATGTCTGAGGCCCAGAAATCATTGACATTTCCACTTACAGTAATTTTCAAATTATTTAAAAATGTAAGATGCGAGTTCAAAAGGTACAGGTAATTGGTGTAGGTTGGCTTTAAAAATGAAAAATTGTCAATGCTTTGTTATGAACAAGGACCAAATCTTGTCTTGTGTCTTCTGTGTCTATTATGTGACCTGGCCTCCTTCTGAACTGTGACAATTTGAGCTGTGAAAGGCTGTTATAACCCTGTCTTATCTGTCCTTTTGATACTCTCCTCATCTTCCCCTCTCCAATACTTTTGTTGTCTCATCTATCTGTCACATTGCTCATCTTTTCTGCTCTCTCCTCCTCTGCTTGTAAAAAGAATGCAGTCAGCATGTGCTACTCAAAATTAAACCTCATCTTCTATTTTGGGGTGTTACTATAGTATCATAAAAACATTACCTATCAAGACATTTATTGGAATACACCAACTAATAATAAATCATACAAAAAAAATTCATTTACACCTCTCCATCCTATAATGGCTGTAATGTGCTCTAAGATTTGGCCTTGCATCAGTCTTATTTGCGAGGGTTTACACAGCTACAAACTGGGCGTGCCTTATTACTTAGTAATAAATGTGCCATGAAACAGTCTGAAGAATGGGTGGGTGCCAGATACTATGAAGTCCACTCACCAGGTACTTCATTACATACACCTTGCTAGCACCACGTTGGACCTCTTTTTGACTTCAGAACTACCTTCATTCTTCATGACATAGATTCAACAAGGTGCTAGAAACATTCCTCAGAGATTTTAGTCCATACTGATGTGACAGCACCATGCAGTTGCAGCAGATTTGCAAGGCATATGTCAATGATGTGAATCTCCCATTCCTCCACAACCCAAAGGTGTTGTGTTGGATTGAAATCTGGTGGCTGCAAATGCCATTTGAGTGCAGTGAACTCACTGTCATGTTCAAGAAACCAGTTTGGGTTGATTTGAGCTTTGTGACATGGTGTGTTTCCCTGCTGGAAGCAGCCATCAGAAGATGGTAAATGGACTGGTACTTATGTAGCGCATTTCTATTGTGAGCACTCAGAGCGGTTTTTACTACAAGCTTCAATAACCCATTCACATACACACAAACACATCCATACAATGCTTTATTTAACTATCACACATGTTCACACTTCAATGGATGCTGTCATGTACCAGTCTAAGGGTAATGGAGTGCAACGTAAAAGTTAGGAGGGAGTACCTGTCCTAGACCCCAAACCAGAGTCTAGTCAAGTTCTAGGTGAGAAGTGCTATTTACATACACTCTTTAACAAAAAAAAATCCCAAATATATTAATATTAATATATTAATATTTCAAATTAGTGAATCAAAATTGAAAAAAACAACTGTATTTTGAAATTATCTGATATATAAAATACCAAAAAAAGGTGCAAACATGGATTTACTCCCACAAGATCAGTACTTTGCAGAACCACCTTTTTGCAGCAATTATAACTGCCTTAGGGTGTGTCTGTGAGCTTGGCACATTTGAGTTTTTGCCCATTCTTCAAAGCAAAACTGCTCCAGCTCCTTCAAGTTGGATGGTTTCTGCTGCAGCAGAATGCTACAGCAATTTTTAAGTAATGCCACAGATTCTTAGTTGGATTGAGGTCTGGGGTTTATTTTTTCTGCACACTTCCATAAAGCCCAACTCTGTGGAGTGTACAGCTTATAGTGGTCCTACGGACACTTTAACCAGTAACCACTGTGGAGCTTTCCAGCTCCTTCAGGGATAGCTTTGGTCTCTTTGTTTCCTCTCAGATTAATGTCCTCCTTCCCCGGTCTGTGAGTTTTGGTGGATGGTCCTCCTAGGCATTCTTTCCATTTTGTGATGATGGATTTAATGGTGCTTTGTGGGGTTTTCAAAGATTTGTGTATTTTTTTTATAACCCAATCCTGATTTGTACTTTTCCACACCTTTGTCCCTGACATATCTGGAGAGCTCCTTGGTCCTCATGGTGTCACTTGCTTGGTGGTGCCTCTTGATTAGTGGTGTTGCTCTAGACTCTGGAGACTTTCCGAAAAGGTGTTTATGTACTTAGATCATGTACCACTTAGATTGCACACAAGTAGACCTTATTTAACTAATTGGTGGCACCAGATCTTATTCAGGCCTTTTAATGTTTTACAAACATTAAAATAATGTTTGTAAATAAAAAAATGTTATACAATGACAATAATCAGATATTCGAGAGCGCCATCATCTGGATTCACAGAGAGTATGCCGGGTTTATTGTTATTACAGGTAATAATAATAATAATATATATATATTGAAAAGGGGGCATTCACTTTTCCAATTGTTTACTTGTAAAAATTACAGTCAGTTAAACCACTTTATTTAAAAAACAGGAAATTAAAAGCTCGATCACATGACGTCTGGAGTGACGTTTTACGTAACAGCCGGCTTCGGGAAACATCGTGATTCGTCGTGATTCATCGTGCACTGAGAGTCGGTAAGGATGGAGGAAGAGGCTCGCAAGCTGCTCGAAGAGGGAATAAAGAAGAAATTGCTCAGTCCCGGTAACGGAGAGTTATCCACCTTCCCAATTGGAACCAAGGTAAAAACGCAGGGCCAGCGGTTCACTGGGCCCAGCCCGGTCCTCAGTTTAGGTAACACGACGAAGCACGTTAGCTAATGCTATCAGCATTTGTACCGTTTCTAACATTGGATCTAGGTTAGTTAGACCGCTGCTATGCCGGAAGCATATTTACACACACACCGTCGACGAGCTTGTGAGTTTTGTCGCTTTATGATAATATAATGTTAGTACTGGTTAAAATTGTGTTAGGCCTCGTTAAATTTTTTCATCTATTTCATTTGATGGAAAGATAAGGGCGGGACAGGATGGCCTGCGTTTGTGAAATCTGATTCGTCGACGTGCCCCGTCAATCAGTTTTCCGTTGTTGTGATTGGTCACATTATAATACAATACAGACGCTTACCAAGTCTGTCAGAGAGGGGCTGGGTTTCTCCCTGTTTGTGGTAAAAACAAGCGTTTAGCTCAGAGGTGGGCAGCATTGTTTGTCAGAGGGCTTGGGCGACTTTGATACAATAAACATCGAACGACCAAATAGAAAGATGACACACATAAAGCTTAAATATGTCGAAATACATTAATTTTAGTTGATAAAATAGATTAAATTGAAATAAGCCTGTGTCCTTGTTTCAGAAAGAGAACTACTAAATCTAATTTATTGTGTTATAATACAGGCCTGCAGTAAATGAATAAAATAACACTCAGATACAAGAAAAGGACCAATATTTTTTAATTTATGAACTCAATTTTGTTATGTGTATCTAATATATATGTACTTACATATTTTTGCAAGTACAGTCACAAAGTGCAGTTCAAGATGGTAGAGTCCATACAAGTGATGAGAAAACTCAGTGGAGAGGCAACTGACACTTACAAAAAAGCACATTTAGTATAATTTATGCGTGTAATGACGTAAACTGGGGCATGTGCACACACTGCACTGAAGCTGGAGCTTTTACTCATTTTGGGAGCATTATAAGTTTTCCTTTTAGGATGCCAGGGGCCACATTGAGAGGGTCGCAGGCTGGTTCCAGCCCCCTGGCCATTTTTTGCCCACGTGTAATTTAGCTGTCTCACTACCCCATAATGATGGTGTCATAGTTATTTTAATTAAATTGTTTGTCTGTGTTTATATGATGCCTTTTATATGATCAGGTGATCTTTCACTACCGCACAAGCCTCTGTGATGGCACTGTGCTGGATGACTCCAGAACCATGGGGGGCCGCAGCAAACCCATGGAGCTCATCCTGGGAAAGAAGTTTAAACTTGCTGTGTGGGAAAGAGTGATCATTACTATGAGACAAGGTGAAATTGCAGAATTTGTCTGTGACCCCAAGGTAGGTGAGCTGGTGATGGTGGATCTGATTTGATAGTGTTTTTTTTTTGTGCCTCAGGGTTTATTGTATTTCTCTCTCATTCCTCAGCACACAGCACTGTATCCACTTGTGTCCCAGTCCCTAAGAAACATAAGTGCTGGTAAGGACCCTCTGGAAGGCCAGAGACATTGTTGTGGCATTGCCCAGATCCATTCGCACCACTCTCTTGGCCACAAAGACCTGGATCATCTTCAAGCCAATCCACAGCCACTTGTCTTCACCATCGAGCTGCTGGAGGTGAGAAGGCAAGAGAGAAGCCAGAGTTTAACATCACCGGTGCTACCGTGTCCTGCTGCTTACGGTTTTTTCTATAATAGCACCAACGTAATATATTTTTATACACTTTATTTTTATTTTATTTATTGTTTTATTTGTTAAGAAAAGACATTTTCACAATGCTTATTTAGCCAACCAGTTGTCCAAACTTAACATTAGAAATGATTGAAATGATGTTAGATTACAAAATTATTTAAATAAACCAGTAATTAAATGAGTGAAGATCAAGGCATCATATCCTCACATATGAAACGCTAGAACTCTAAAATATTTGGTATTTTAATATCAAAAATTATGATGAGAATAGTTGCCAGTTAATTTTCTATTACACGTCAAATCTCATCGTTTCAGTTCATAGTTGCTTGTATTTACTCTGTACTGACTGTATATCTTCGGCTGCTCCTTGGTATTCTCAACAAGGGGTCGCCACAGTGAATTAATCTGCATTGGTAAAATGGCAGAGGTTTTACGCTGGTTGCCCTTCCTGACAGAACCCTCCATGGTGAGAGGGGCTCATGTGCCCACCTGGAATTGAACCAGAGACCTTTTGCTTATATGCGAATGTGTAAACCACTACACTACTGACTGTAAAATAGTTTAATCCATATCAAAATACAATATTTTGAAGCTTTTCAAATGTGGGTTGTCATTAATAAAAAAAAGTACAAGTAAAGGGAGATTGCCAGATGGACTGCTCTACTGCAGATGCCATACTGGTCTGTTGTGGTGAGTAAAAAGCTGAGCGTGAAAGTGAAGCTATCAATTTACTGGTTGATCTGTGTTTCTACCCTCACCCATGGTAATGAGCTCTGGTTAGTGACCAAAAGAATGAGATCACAGATACAAGTGAGTTTCTTCCAAAGGGTGCCTGTATAGATTTAGGAGGGAGTCAGATTAGAGCTGCAACCTTTCCAGATTGAAAAGAGCCATTTGAGGTGGTTCAGGCTGACTAGGATACCTCCTAGGTGCCTCATAGGTGAGGTGGTTCAAGTATGTCCAACAGTTAGGAGGCACCAGGCCAGGCCCAGTACACACTGGAGTTGCATCTCTCAGCTGGTTTGGGAACAAAACATTTCTGGAGGAGGTGGCCAGGGACAGAAAGGTCTGGGCAGCTCTGCTTAGACTGCTGTCCCTGCTACCCAGACTGGATAAGTGGCAGAGAATGGATGAATGGATTGTAAAATAAAAAAATTCAAATTTGGACTAAAGTAAATGCACTACATCATCAGGTGTAGCAAATAGAGTGAAAAAGTATTATGTAGCATAATGTGTATGTCATAAAAATTGTTGTGTGTTATTAAGAAAATGCCACTTGTCTGTGTTTTTGCCCAGGTTCTTCCTCCTGGATCATTCCAACTGGATGTGTGGGCTATGACAGATAAAGAGAAATTTGATCATGTACCTCAAATCCATGAAGAGGGCAACAGACTCTTTAAACTAGGCCGAATTGATGAAGCCAAAGAGAAGTACTACAATGGCATTGCCTGTCTCAAAAATTTACAGATGAAGGTAATGGGATTGTCATGCCTTTTGTAGGTCATTGTAGTCATGGATACAATATCACCCTACATTTCTTGAATAAGTTTTGAACCAGAATTAAAGAAAAAAGTCCTAAGTCCTAAACAGTCAGTTTGCATATGGTAAATTTTTGGTTTTTGTCTCTCTATTCAGGAACATCCTGGAGATGAAGCTTGGATAAGTTTGGACCAAATGGTTACACCACTGCTTCTCAACTACTGTCAGTGCCTGTTGATCCTGGGCCAGTATTACGAGGTCATCGAACACTGCTCGGCCTTGGTCTTCAAGTATGAAGGTAAGCCTGCCTGTTTTAATTTTGCCACTGTTCATGTAGTAGTTTAGTTGTCAGAATGTATTCCTCTGCTGATTGCTATCATTTTAATGTAATGTTAGTTGCTTTCTTTTCTGTTCCTCGCTGTGACACACATCATTCATCTTTCTTCTTTTAGCTTGAAAGTCTGCTTTGTTCTTTTGAATTATAATATGGATTACTCTGTTAATGCCACATCTGTTTGCTTTCGTGTCAGTAATGAGTCTGCCCTTTGCCCTCTGAGCATTTAGCACCTGAGCTGGGTCACTGGCTCATGCAAATCATTTGGTTCCACCTTGTGGCCACAGATGCAGTCAAGCATGTAGCACCTCTTTAATGCCTGCGTCTTCTCAAAGCCACTCATGTGTTTCACATAATGTAAAACAGACCCAGGACCCGACTAACCTTTTAATATGTGGATGAAACCTGTACATATCATAGGTCCTCATGTAAAGGTGGATCTGTGAATACCCAGAGTTAACATTAATAATGTACCTTTCAGCTGCTTCCTTGCATTCTCCACCAAGGGGTTGCATTGGTAATTTGGCAGAGGTTTTACGCTGGATGCCCTTCCTGATGCAACCCTCTATGGTGAGAGGGGCTTGTGTCCCCACCTGGAATTGAGCCAGGGACCTTTTGCTTGTAAGGTGAATGTGCCAACCACTATGCTACAGGGGACACTCCAGAGTTAACCTTAGTAAATCTGAAATTGTTATGTAGTCTGGTTTCGACATCAGTTTTTCTGAGACTAATGACTGACCTGCAGATTTATTACTTTATAGTTAGAAAATTAAACCTAATTTCTGATAACCTACCTCCTTGAGAGTCTTCTTGACTTGTTGTGTTGTGAAGAGGTTTTTCTTAAGCAAGGAAAGAATTCTGTGATCATAATTTAGTTGTCTTCTGTGGTCTCCCACACCTTTTGGTGTTGCTGAGCTGGTCAGTATATTTTTTTAATGGTCCACATTGTTGTTTTGGCCACTCCTAAAGTTTTTGCTCTCTCTCTGTCTCTAATAATGTCCTCCTTCATTTGTGTTAACATCTCTTTGGAACTTGTTGAGAATTCCTGTGAAAAGCCACCAAACACAAGTTCAACACTTTGTGTCAGCTCCAGGTACACTATATGGACAAAAATTATTTTTCTGGGGTTGGTCTGGGCTCTTTAGTTCCAGTGAAGAGAAATCTTAATGCTTTAGCTTACCAAGACATTTTGGAAAACTTTGTGCTTCCAACTTTGTGGGAACAGTTTGGGGAAGGCCGTTTTCTGTTCCTTCATGACTGTGCCGCAGTGCACAAAGCAAGGTCCATAAAGGCACGGTTGGTTGAGTTTGGTGTGGAGTTAATTACCCTAATACTTTTGAGCCTCTCAAAATGAGGAACTATGCATAAAAATGGCTGTAATTCCTAAATAGTTGTTGCAGTACTTCTGTTAAAGCCAGAAGTCTGCACTTCAATCACATCTTGATGTTTGATCATCTTCTTCTTCTTCTTTCGACTGTTCCCGTTAGGGGTCGCCACAGCGGATCATCTGCCTCCATCTCATCCTGTCCCTTGCATCCTCTTCCCTCACACCAACCCTCTGCATGTCCTCCTTCACTACATCCATCAGTCTTCTCTGTGGTCTTCCTCTTCTCCTCCTGCCTGGCAGCTCCAACATCCTTTGTCCAATATATCCACTATCCCTCCTCTGAACATGTCCATCCTGCTCACTCCCAGGGAAAATCTCAACATCTTCAGTTCTGCCACCTCCAGCTCCACCTCCTGT
>VUQH01001511.1:5883-22013 GCA_015106775.1 Etroplus canarensis
TAGAAGGTGAAGGCAACAGTGGTCCCTGTGGTAATCTGAACACTTGGGACAGTGACCCCCGAACTGGGAGAGTGGTTCCAGCAGATTCCAGGAACAGCAGCCAAGAGCTCTGTCCAGAAGAGTGCAGTCCTAGGAACAGCTAAGCTACTGTGCAAGATAAAAGCAGTATGCAATATGTTGCAAAGCAGTATTCCAGGGTATCACAGCGCTATTAGCAGTAGGTCTACCAATTAAAAGAAGAGAACCATTGAAAATATGCCAGGACAACAGGAATAGCAAATATACAAATAGTGACAACAGAAAAATGCAACTTTTTTGTCAATTATCCATTCGTAAAAACAGGAAGTTAGGCTGATCATGTCAGCGAACCTGTTTATGGCCCTATTATCACCCACCAAGACCCAATGCTATGCCTACACCATGGCCTTAGTTCTAAACCTGCCCTAATTTATTCCATAAATGAACATAATGATGGCATTTGTGTACAGATGACAGAGAGGCATATGCAAACATGCATTTCATTAATATTACAATCCAGACCAATAGTCTTAGGAGTAGCAACTCTTGTAAAAATGAAAAAGTGGCTGAAAACAATAGTATGACCTTGACCTTGGTGAAGAACCATTAGGTAATCATTGTGTGTGAGTTTCAGTAAAATCTGATTAATACTCTGATGATCGCTTGGGTAGAATACAAGGGAACAGCCAAAGGTACTCTAAGATGATTAGTGATTCATGAGAATTGTTGGTAGATGAATGGATGGATGGACAGATGGATGCCTCACTGTGGCATTAGCTCATTGATCCATTGGCTGGAAAAGCTAAAAACCTAACAGGCAAAAATAAAAAAGAATAATCCAGAAGTTGTTACTCCCTTTAACAGATTTCACTTGTTTTCAAATCAAACACATAAGCCTCTTATCCTCCATTTACTCTTCTCTTGACTCCCTATCCATCTAAAGATACAAGGAGGGATTTTCTTTTTCTTAACGATTCCCCAATGAAGCTTTAGTTTTAACCAAAACAAAAAGGTTGCAAATCATAACACTCACATTAAAATTAATTGTTTCTTCTTAATTCTATGTTAGCTGACTATTAATAAGATGGACGCTCTTCATTCACGTCTCTCAAACAAGTGCTGTTGGACACATTTGTGAGGCTTATTGTAATTCACTCTAAATAAATAGACTGCCAAATGACTAAAATGTAATTTGCATATTAAATGAAATACATCACTGATTTTTCACAAAATGGGCCTTGCAGCATTCTGAAAATCAACTCTCATTTGAATAATTCAGAGTTAGAAATAAGGAAATGTTTCTGCAGGACCTTTATATAACAGCCAGCTCTCTGGGTATTTCAGGAGAATTTCAGATTGCACTTTGTTGCAGCACTGGTGAAAAGGTTGAGCCCCAAAGGGCTCTGAGAGAGAGCTGAAGCCCAAAAGGTCCCTTATCTGTGAGGCAGATGTGTACCAAGAAAGAATGAAAAACAAGAGTGAGTGATGTGAAGCAGGGGAAAAGGTTACAGGGCTGAGCGTCATTTCAGCCAAAAAGACAAAACATTTCTTTCCAGCGACTCAGCTTCTGGATGTCTGTCCTTTTCCCCAGACTCTATCATCATTTCTGAAGTGTCCCTTGGCAACCCGCCCCTGGTTGTACCCTAATGGGATCAGTGGTGAACTCGTCACCGTGTGTGTGGCTTCTCCTGTTCTCAACACTGCTTCATTAATATTACTAAACTCAATGACTCCATCTTTCGTTTACTCTTCTCCTCCTAAGCTCTTTTTCTCATTCAACAGCCATTACTCTTCTTGTCAGCATCTGCTACTACAATACCCACACTGCACCAGGCCATCAATCACACACTGAGCACACTCAAAACTGATTAATCATGCTAGCTGATAGAGCAATCAGTCCTTTGATTTCTCTCTCACACACCTTCTGCACTCAATCTGAGATTTATTTCACACACCACTTCATTAAAAGGCCTACAAACTCACAGCTCTCCTTTTTTTTCTCTGCTTTTTCCATCACCATCAGCGCTCAATTAGACCACTATTACCCACTAATAGAGACCCAGTCAGACTTCTGTGCCTTCAGCCCACAGGTGGCCCTGCCTTACTGATAGATTTGACGTGACAGCCTGGTTAGCTGCAGATTTCACTTACAGAGCTGAAAGAAAGGTTGAGAGCACTCTGATGGTGCCATAAAGAGCCATTTCAGGAACATAAAGACTCATCTGATCACTTAAAGTTTTAACAAATCATGTTCACATCAATTTTAAGATTTTACTATAACTGTGATAAATGGGTAAAGCCATTAAGTACAAAGCCACTAGTCACCATAAATCACTACATTATATGCACTCACTGGACACTTCATAAGATATGCCTTGCTAGTACCATGTTGGACCCCTTTTTGCTTTCAGAACTGCCTTGAATCTTCATGGCAGAGATTTAACAAGGTGCTGTAAGCATTCCTCTGAGATTTCATTTCATATTGGCATAATCACACACTTGCTGCAGATTTGTCAGCTGCACATCCATGATGTCAATCTCCTATTCCACCACATCCCAAAGGTGGTCTGTTGGATTAAAATCTGGTCACTCTCGAGGCCATCTGAGTACAGTGAATTCACTGTGGTTTGTGAGTAGAAGCAAAAGAGAATGCATGTGTGTGAATGAAAGTGAGACAGGTGGAATAGTGAAAATGCATGGAGTAGAGGTAGTGAAGGTGAATGACTTTAAATACCCGGGGTCAACCATCCACAGCAACAGACAAAGCACAACAGAGGTGAAAAAGAGTGCGGCAGTGTGTTGCTGGGGACATCAGGGGTACTTTGTGATTTAAGGATAGCAGCAAGAGTCAAAGGGAAAATTTACAAGATGGTAGTGGCAGTAGGTAGTGAGACCTGTGATGTACAGATGGGGAACAGTTGCACTGAAAAAGGAGTGTGATGGAGGCAAATGATTCACTGTGGCAACCCCTAAAGGGAGCAGCCAAAAGAAAGAAGAAAAAGGAGAAGAACAACTCAATATCATGTTCAAGAAACCAGTTTGAGATGATTCGAGTTTTGCAATATCGTGCATTATCCTACTGGAAGCATTCATCAGAAGATGGGTAAACTGTGGACAGGGTCAGCAACAATACTAGACTGTGGTAGCTAAATCATGCTCAGTTGGACCTAGGAAACCCTATCCCCCATACCATTACACCACCACCAGCAGCCTGAACTGTTGATACAAAGCAGGAAGGATCCACGCTTTTATGTTGTTTACACTTAATTCTGACCCTTCCAGCTGAATTTTGCAGCAGTAATCAAGACTCAACAGACAAGGCAACATTTTTCCAATCTTCTTTCATCCAAATTTGATGAGCCCTTGCAAATTGTAGCTTCAGCTTTGTGTTCTCGGCTGATGGGAGTGGCACCTGGTGTGGTTGTGATTCTGTAGCCCATTTGCTTTAAAGTACAAAGCGCTGTGCATTCAGAGATGCTCTTCTGCATACTTGGTTGTAAAAGTTACTGTTGCCTTCCTGTCAGCTTGAAGCAATCTGACCATTCTCTCCTGACCACTGGCATCAACAAGGTATTTTCACCAAAAGAACTGCCACTCTGGATATTTTCTCTTTGTCAGACCATTCTCTGTGAAGTCTAGAGATGCTTGCGTGAAAAAATCCCAGTAGCTCAGCAGTTTCTGAAATAATCACTAGCCTGTCTGGTACAAACAACCATGCCACGTTCAAAATCACTTAAATCACCTTTCTTCCTCATCTGATGCTCAGGTCATCTTGACTGTGTCTAAATCCCTAAATGGACTGAGTTGCTGCCTTGTGATTGATTGATTGATTAGATATTTGCATTTACAAGAAGTTGAACAGGTATACCTAATGAAGTGACCACGATCCCTGAACTCTAAAGCTGAAACTTGAATTACATGTAATATATCTGAAAAGCTATTGGACCAAGTGGAGCATGGTACAGATATAACAGTATAAAAAGGTATTTATGTGGATCGTGGACAAACAAAATGAAACTGGAAATTAAATTTCATATCTTGTCTCATATAAACATATTTCACCTAGTGAAAATAATAATGCAGAACAGGCCTAAGAAGTCTAAGAAAGTAGCCTTTAGAGGTCTGTGGAAGATTCCACATTGAAAGGCTGTTCTCTTACTACAGAGCCAGGAGTAAAACTCAAGATAGCTCAAGATAGATCTACTATTACTGCAAGGTAAGTCAGTGGCTTCTAAAATATTGTGGGGGTAGAGGAGAAACTGATTACTCCCTTTCTGCATGTACACACTGATTTACAACAACCTAGGGATTCATTTATAAAACAGTGTCACCACATGTATATTTACAGCAATCAGACTGATTACTTCACAGAAACAATTAGTGGTATCCCTTACACGGGGTTATCATTTGAAAATGGAAGTTTGATAGGTGAATACAATTTTTCCCTATGTTGAACCTCACCTTCCCTATGACTGGTGTGCGTAATGAGCATATGCATTGTATTGATGGCTGTATTTATTTCCAAACCTTGCTAATTTACACAAACTATATAATCACATTCCAAATGAGCCCATGCCAGAAATTATTCACTTTTTAAAAATTCATTGTTTATTTTCACTCCATTACTGAATTTCCCATTGAAGCCATCACTTCCTGTTACAAAGACAATTGTTCCACTTGTTTCTGTTTCTATTTCAATTTCTTTTCACATCCAGTAACTGAGTTAACTTGGAGAGCTTTATTATGAATTCTGAAGAACGGCCCCACCTCCCAGATTTGTGTGTATTAATCTGCTGAACCCCAGTATGCCCCAGTAAAATTTCACCGTCAAGTTTTAAAAGGCTCCTACATTTAACAGTGGAATAATTTAGATCAATAGTAATAGAAACATTTGGGCTGGAGAATTATTCAAATAAATGAATGAATACAATTAGAGGTATAATAGCATGAACAGACTATTCTGTCACAGTCAAGTCATCAACCACTTCGGCAAAACTATAAACAGATGGCACTGTTTAATGTTTGAAAAAAGTAGCAACTCAGTTTGGAATTTCTGTTGGATATTGGAGTCTTAATCTTTCTGGTGAATGTTTATTTCACACCATGTGATTATAATTTGAATATTTTAGTCTATTATTATTATTCTTGTTGAGAAATGCAGAAGAGTGCAAATGTACAATCTACTGACGAAACTGTACACTGGAATATGTTTATATGTATTGCTACATTTTTACCTTTACATTTTCATAGTAGTAATTGCAGTCTAAGGAAGGGTCATTTATGTCGCCCTCTATGTACCGTATTTCCTACATGCAGCAGGCACTCAAAAAAGTGTGATTTGAGTAATGGGGAGGCTATACCCCTGTGGAACTCCATGTGTAGCAAAACCCCTGACTTTATGTAAATTAACAATTATGAAAGGAACCAGGCTACTCAAGGAAATTAGGTGGCCACCCAAAGTGAAGTGACTTGAGATGGGGAAGTGTGAGTAGTGCCAGACATCACAGTTGGGGGTCACTGTAGCAACTTCACACATGCAATAACTAAAGAAATCTAACACTTTACCCTGCTATTTAGATACTAGAAAAATATTTTGAAAACCAGCCTGGCATTTTAGGTACTGTATGCTACATAAATGACCACAGATGTCTGGCACTCTCCTCTGCAGTCCATGGGTTGGAGAAGGGTCAGTCAAAGCATCAACATACCAATTTCTCACATTCATTCATTATGTTTTGGCTTCAATTCACCACCCTCACCAACCTAATGTCTCCAAAATATTTGGTACAGGTACATACAATTTCTCATCAGCAGTTTTAAATAAAGCCTTAGGTTTGCAACTTTTCTGAGTAACTTCCCATCCTTTTGATCTAAAATTGGTTGTCTGTGCCCACCAGAGCACAAAAACAGATCTTATTAAAGCGGTGAATGATTTAGTGCTTGCTGCTCACTCTGTTGTAGTTTAACTTTTCCTCATCTGAGTTCTGCATTTGGTAAAGTTGACCATGATATCCTAATAAATTGCCTTGAGTATTGTGCTGGTATGAAGGACTCTGGCCTTTCCTGGATTCGCTCGTACCCATCAGACAGATTCTTTTTCTGTTGTACTGGGAGAATTCTCATCTATTGTGGTGTCCCTCAGGGGTCAATTCTGGGTCCTATTTTATCTCTATATGCTTTTGTTGGGTCAGATAATACATAAAGATGCTATTAATTTCCGTTGTTATGCAGATGATGTACAGCTATATGTCCCCATGATGGGTATTAAGGTAAATACAATCTTAAATCTTATAGCCTGTCTCTGATACTAAATGCAGGATGTCACAAAATTTACTTCATCTCGGTGATTCCACATCTAAAGACTGTTTATTTAGCCCCTGAATCAGACCTGATATTTAGAAGAAGAACACACACACACACACACACACACACACTTGTAATCTGTCCTCAAACATTATGAATTCTGCTCAAAACCTGGGTGTAATCCTTGATTATGAGCTTTTTTGACTTACAAACTACCAAGTTTGTGCAGTCATGCTTTCTCCATTTAAGAAATGTTGCAGAAGTTTCCTATCTCAAGCGGACCTTGAAAAATTCATTCATGCTTTCATCTTATTACCTTTGGACTACTGTAATTCCCTCTAGTCTGAGGCAAAATTCCATTTCCCACCTCCAGCTTGTTCAAAACTCAGCAGCTAGACTTTTAACGTGATCAAAGAAACAAGACCACATCACTCCCATCCTTGCTACACTATACTGAATACCGTTACAGATATCAAATTGATTTTAAATTTTTATTATTTACTTTTAAAGCTTTACATGGCCTCGCTCCAACCTACATTATAGATTTAGTCAGATCTTATGAACCGAGTCGCTGCCTGCGTTCCTCAGGTCAGACCCTACTAAGTGTTCCCACAGCCTGCCTCATTACTAAGGGAATCGGGCATTTTCTGTTAGAGACCACCAGCTGTGGAACTCTTTACCAGAGGAACTGAAGTTAGCAGACTCTATCTACTTTTAAATTACTGCCCAAAACTTATGTTTGTTCTTATTCCCACTCCACTATTTCCCTGTTGATATATGTATTTATTTTTATAGTACAACCCCAATTCCAAAAAGGTTGGGACACCATGTAAAATATAAATACATGCAATCATTTGCAGATGTCAGTAACAAATGTTTTAGTCACAAAAGCGCATAGAAAATATAAGTTCATCTTGAATTTGATTACAGCAATGTGTATCAAAAGAGTAGGGACAATGGAAAAAACGGCCGGAAAAGTAAGTGGTACTAAAAGAAACAGCTGGAGGAACATGTTGCAACTAATTAAGTTAATTGGAAACACGCTCGTAATGGGATTGGGAATAAAAAGAGCACCTAGGGGCTCTCAGATATGAAGATGGGCAGAGGTTCAGCAATATGCCATAAACTGCACTTAGAAAATGTGGAGCAATTTCAGAATAATGTTCCTCAATGAAAAATTGTGAAGACTTTGAATATGCCATCAATTTATAGTATATCATATCATCAAAAGATTCCAAGAATCTAGAGATATCTCTGATCTTGAATCTCTCAGGCAGCACTGCATTGCAAACAAGCATGATTCTGTCATGGAAATCACTGCCTGGGCTCAGGAACACTTCTAGAAATCATTGTCTATGAACACAGTTGGTTGTGCCATCCACAAATGTGGGTTAAAGCTCTATCATGCAAAAATAAGCCATATATGAACATGATCCAGAAATGCCACCATCTTCTCTGGGCCAAAGCTTATTTAAAATGGGAAAGTGTTCTGCAATGAGATTAATTGAAATTTGGACTTCTTTTTGGAAATCATGGACGCTGTGTCCTCTGGTCTAAAGAGGAGAGTGACCATCCAGCTTATTATTAGTGAGCACTCATTTCAAAAGCCTGGATCTCTGCTGGTGTGGGGGTGCATTAGTGTCTATCACCATCAGTGCTGAAAGGTATATACAGGTTTTAGAGGAACATAAACTCCCCTCAAGTTGACATCTTTTTCAGGGGAGGACTTGCATATTTCAGTAAGACAATGCTAAACTGCATATTGCAGCAATTACAACTGCATGGATTCGTGGTAGAAGACTGTGGGTGCTAGACTGGCCTGCCTGTAGTCCAGACCTTTCACCAACTGAAAACATTTGGTGTATCATGACATGGAAAATACAACAAAGAAGACCCAGGACTGTTGAGCAACTGGAATCCTATATCAGACAAAAATGGGACAACTTTCCTCTTCCAAAGGTCCTTCATTGAGTTTTTGTTTATAGTTTACACAGCATCCCAACATTTTTGGAATTGGGGTTGTATTTTTTCATCTTACCTTTCATATCTTTCACACTGGTTATCCAGGTCTTGTGACTTCACTTTAGTTGTGTTTACATTTCTTTTTGATTCTGTAAAGCACTTCATTATTACTTGTAAGAGTGTAAGCAGAAAGAAAGTATTTGTGAGTGGGTCAGATTTGGCAGGAAATGCACTAGATTGCTTTGTAGCTTGAGGGGGCAGTCCTTCAGAGCAAATGAAGATAAAGTTTTCCAAGTTAGGGCAGTTACTGGAAGTGAACCGAGAATCAAAAAGAAGCAAAGATAAGTGGAACCATTGTCTTTTTAACAGGAAATGACAGACTTTATAGGGAACTTAGTTGTTATTTGAAAATAAATTATCAGCACAATAAAGTTTGGTGGAAGACGCAATAAATAATTCCAACCTCTGTCATCTTTCTTCACAGTAACAACGAAGACGTCAGTCTGAATTTGAGAGATTTTGAAATGCTATGGGCGCAGTAATAATGATTAGTAGATACATTAACAAAAGAAAGACTTTCTGAGGAAAGATTTCATCCTGCAGTTTCTGCCAGGATGAAAAAGAGCAATGGTGAAGAATGATAGAAAGTGTGCAGTGAGAACTGCAGTCTTAAAAGAACACATTTAAATCATCTATAATTGTATGGCAAAATATTGTTTTAATTATCCAGTTATGTCCCTGACCCTTTGTTTCCAGGTATAACTACTTTTACCGCTTGTCTCTCCTGCTGTCTCTCTTTCACTTCCACATCACCTCTCATTATTCCTGTTAAATCTCCAGCGTCCACCCTGGCTGCTTTAGAAGAAGCAACGCAAAAGAAAGAGGCCAAATCTGACAGGTATAATAAAAACTGCAGCTTTGGATAAGACCAGAAACAGACAGTGAGAAGAGAAGGGAGCGGAAAACACAGGTAGATCAAAGGAACGCCAGGATCGAACTCAACACTTACTTTGGAGTCAGCGAATCCCAAGGAGATGAGCATGAGACAGAGACAGAGTGGGAAGAGGAAAATGACTTTGTGCTCAGCAAGGGAAGCAGAGGAAGTGGGAGTGCAGTACGTTAGGAGAAAGGATTTCCTCATGCACACAAACAGAGGAAAAATGCACAGAAATGGGAGGCAACTCAGACAACGTGCCTCTTTTCTTATATAACTATAAGCAATAAGGACACAAGAAAACAGATAATTTAGCTGCAGTTAAGAGAGTAACAAACTTAAAGTTTGAGCAGTTCCCTCTCCAGTGAATATCCACTCTATCTCAAACAGGACAGTCAGTGCCAGAAAATCTTCAAGTGAAGCCCAGGAGCACCTGAATCTGGATATGAAATTAATCCAGCGGTGTGACAACAGGTTTAGCTACCTGATATTTTGATGGTATCCTCACTCCTCCTCCTATTTGGCCCTGGAGGGTGTCAAAAAGCTTAAAAATGTGGTAGAAAAGGCTTCACACAGAGCAGTATGAGCTCTGCCTTCACAAAACAAACACACTCGGTCTTCATTCATATCCCTCCCTCTCTCTCCCTCTCTCTCTCTCTATCTTTCAGAGAGGAGATAGGACACAGAGAAACTTGTGTCTGAGCTGAACAGGAAGAGAGCAGACAAACAGAGGCCTCCTCTGGCCACTAATTAGCAGGTCGTATGCAGCTCCCATCCAACTGCAGAGGCCAGATTAAACGTTTGAGTGTGTGTATTTTGGGTGTGTGTGTGTCTGTGTGCCTCCACATGTGGCCAAAAGATAGTATGCAACAGCTTGTGATTATATCTGTGTAATAATGCAGCGTAGCGTTTGTACGTGTCTGTCTGCTGTAGATGCAGTTTTTTTTGTGTGTGTGATCATGTGAGAGCTTAAATGCAAATTTTGTCAATTTTTCTCCTTGTGTGCCTAATTGAATTTGCTTAAGTTATACACAGTGTTTGCGTATGTGTCATTCTGCATGTGTGCAGGCCTGATAACCCAAAAAGGAAATGTTCTGTTGCTTCAGTCACATCCAAGGAACTTGAATCCTGAATATGTCTTTTTCAGTTTAAGCCACCGATTTATCGCTCAACACCCAGCCCACTGCCTAACACACTGTACACTGAGTTCATAGGCCATCAGATATGAATAGACGCTATAATTTGCTGGCATTTCCTCATGGAGACTATTTGATTAGAAAGAAAGGGGAGGGGTGAACATGAGAGAGGACAAAGGACCCTCTGAGGGCTTCTATGAGAGAAGTGCGGTCATTAGAGGACAGCAGTGAAGAGACATAAAGATCGAGAAACAGACAGAAAATGAAGAAAGATTAAGGCAATTAAAATGTGAATATGCTCCTTCTTGATTATTAAAAGTTAATGAAGTCACTAAACTTCTGTACAGAATCAGTTCTTGGAAGTTGCCAGACACTGCCAATTATTCTTGTTTTGTTTTTGTCATTGTGCAGGCACAAATGTATCCAATCTGTCAAAATTTTATCTACATTTTGTGTTGTGCACTTTAATTTAGACAGTTAGACCATTTAGTTCCCCTTATATATGTAATTATGTAAGACAGCAAATAACTGAATCTCAAAAATGTATATAACTGCCAGATGATGTAAATAATGGAAAAAACATTAGGTGGGGTATAGGTAGCACTCGGTTGAGAAGAGAGTGAATGCAAGTCTGAAACTGGAAAACAAAAGAAAGGAGGGAAGAAGAAAAAAGAATGGGGTACAGGTTGGTTAGATCAGCGAGCAAGGATTGCCTTGCAGAATTGGATTTCCCTTCATGGCTGGCTAATCCCCTAAAATCAGCTAGCTGAGCCACCCATGGGACACCGACACTCACTCCACAAAAAAATTACACCCTTCACATTCCCCATGATGGCTACTGTATTGAGCAAAGCTCTAACTGCGGCTTCCCTTGGCTCCACACTTAATCCCACAGACACGGCAACTAGCCGGAGCAAGAGGCTGCGGAGTGAGAGCTGCTGCTCTGTGACCAAACTTTGACTGCATTTAACTGCAGGCCTCTCAACTTCGGAGCAGGTTTTGAAGTAGCTACATAAAAGGCTGCTAAGGTGAGTTGCATAAGTGTGGAAAGTGTGTTTACCTTGTTTGCACCATGAAGCACATTTAGTTTGGGGCTAAAATCAAGTTCTCATTTATTATTTTATTTAGCATGGGTACGTTTCTGCCTCACATCTTCAGCCTAGAACTTAAAAAATCTTACTGATTGGCCAAAAGCAGAGCATAACAACTGCTCTTCCATTGTTTTTGATGGGCCGTGTTCAGCGGGGGCGGATTCATTTTAAATGAGAGGGGGGCCAAAAGCTATTAAGAAAAACTAACAATCTTGACACGTTTAGACCAGGAGTCAAACTAATGTAAAATATACTATATTGCAGTGTCCTACATGGAGCCACTGGAGGAAAATATTTTATTAGAGAATTATAAAAATTCTCATCAAACAATAAAGAATTCCCTGATGCTGTCAGGCTGACCTTTAGTTTACTATAATTCAAACTGGACCCTTTTGTAAATTGTTAGTGATTGACTGATATAATATGACAATGACATACCATGATTTTGGGCCTGTTAATGATGCATAAACTATCACTGGCCAATAATGCAAAGACTAAACTGCAGCAGCAAGCCAGCAATCCTTTTATATTAATAAGAAACGTGACAAAATTAAAAAGATTCAGCCAGCGCATTTTGCAGCCTCAAATGGGGCACCCATTCAGACTATGCAGAGCGCACAAGGACTGATGGGACTGTTAATGCTCAAGCTGATAAGTTAACAGTGTTTTGATCATTAGTGCAGTGTTTGGTTCTTGAGTGTTGCGCAAGTTAAGTTTTTCAAGCAAAGGTCACCATGAATGAGGGTACTGTGGTAGTTAGAGACCTCTGACCAGCATTCTTGTTCACTGTGTGTGTGTGTGTGTGTCAGTGTGTCATAGTATAAAAGAGGGACGTAGCTTTCGAGTTTGGAAAGCACCTGCAACCAGTATTCTTTCTAATGGCCACCGGGACATGATACCTGTGGTTGCAAAATACTTTTAGTCTTATAGAAGTCTATGGGAAAATGGCCCTAGAACTTGGCTTTTCCTGATGAGTTTCAGGGTCAAATCACTCATTTTGGGTCATATTGCATAAAACATTAAGTCCTTCGGCTGCTCCCTTGTATTCTCCCCAAGAGGTCGTCATAGCGGATTAATCCGCATTTGAAATTTGGTAGAAGTTTTACACCGAATGCCCTTCGCGATGCAACCCTCCATGGTGGGAGGGGCTTGTGTCCCCACCTGGAATCGAACCAGGGACCTTTCACTTGTTGGGCAAATGTGTAAACCAGTACACTACAAGGACACTGAATAAAACATTAAGTTCATTTTGAAAATTTTCAGAAAGGAGGAATATCCAGGGTATGTTCATTGACTAACGACTTGTGATTGACAAGCCAATGAACAGGTGGTTTCATAGTCAGATCCCTGTATATAAGATGCTTATTCCCTGTACATAAGATGCTTATATTTTGCCCTTATTTTTTACCTTATTTATACTAAAGTGTGAACTTCTTGCACCTCACTGTGTGTTACTTTAGGCGGTTGTAACTAGTGAATTTCTCCACTGTGAGATCAATAAAGTTCTATTCTATTCTATTCTAACTCTCTCTTCACATTTGGATTCAAAACACCAAAAGGGCACAGTCAAAATGCTTATTTCAAAGCTTCCAAACAGGACTTCACAAACCTGTGGGTAATGTCACGGTAGCTACGTCCACACAAGATTTTAGTTAGTTAGGGGAATTCCTAATTCATACAAGACTGCCACAGAATTCAACATATTACTCTCCCAGCTTTATAATTGCCTGCTGTATGACACCTAATTTTTCAGAGTGGGCAAGAATGATTGCCTAGAGGATACCATGATTGCAAAACTATAAAGAATGTAGGACAAGGATACAAAGAAGGGAGAGCCAATGGCCCCTCGGCAACCCTACTTCCAAAAGCTTTGGCTGCATTTTGGGAACAGAGAATTATAATACATGCTGAGGTGGAGCAAGTTAAAAAAAAGTTCAATTTAGGCATGAACCCTAGCCTAGTTTCAAATGCCATCTAAGTATATCTTTAATCTTTAAATTATTGAGTTCTTCGGTGCTTAAACTGAGAGATAGAAGAATCAAAGGTTTTAAGAAAAAAGACATAAGAAGAAAGGAATCAATAGAAAAGTTCAGAAAGAGGAGAAGTAACTGAAGCATTAGACTCAAAAATCATTCTGTTTAAGAAATACATAAGGCACTACTGAACTGCTATACAACATCAGTTTAAAAAAAAATTCAAGGACTGTAGTGCTAGTGCATCTTACAAACATTTCGAACTCTTCCTGGGACTCCTGAGAATTTCAGCACATCTTCAACTGTTCATGCCAAAGGCCCTTAAAAGAGTAGATTTCTGGAAAAAGTATTAACTTTTTTAGTTCTGAGGTAGATGGTAGAATCAGTATCACACATACTGGTCTTAATTATAAAATACCTCACCCAAATAACTGTTATCTTAGCTCAGCATGTAGAATGTTGAAATGTTATTACACTTAAATAAGTGAGCTGAGCTGAGCTATATGCTGAGCAATTACACACCTAATATTTTGTTGGAAAACCTTTAGCCACACTTTATGTCACATTTATTTCCATCCAGAGGTGTATCAGTTTTTTGCCAGAATCTTGAATTGAAGATGGGAGATTTAGATCACTGCAACTCAAGCAGATTCTAAAGATTCTCAGTGGGATTATAGTCTGGACTCTGTGGTGGCCAAGCTTTGTGTGAAAATGATATCTTATGCTCCCTGAAACACTCATTCACAATTTGAGCCTGATGAATCCTGGCATTGTCATCCTGGAATATTTATTTTATTTATTAACCTTTATTGAACCAGGTAAAGAACCCATTGAGATCAGGATCTCTTTCACAAGGGTGACCTGGCCAAGAGGTCAGCAGAACTTGTCATAAAAACAGTTACAGAACATAACAGTATAGATTAATAACATAGCATTTTCAATAAGAAGTGCAGGAGCTATAACAACAATTAAACAACAATATACAGTAAGATTTAAAAACACAGGTACTGTTGAGTGATTTCACGCTGTCTATTCCTCAGGATAGAACGGAAGGCTCCAAGTGGAATAACTTCAGGAAGTTTCAGTTCAGTCTGTAGAGCATTCCATGCCGAGGGGGCAGCAAAGCTGAAAGTTCTTTTTTCTAATTCAGTCCTTACCCGAGTAACAGATAGAACAAATGTAGTACAAGAACGCAAGGCATAGCAACTACTTGTTTTCTGCAATAAAGCACACAAATAAGGAGGAATCAGGCCTAAAAGAGCCTATGGAATATACCCGTGCTATCAGGAAAGAAACTAATCCATTAGTGTAAAAACCTGGTTGCACACATTTTGCTGAACATAAACCTGACCAACTGAAGAGACCCCAGATCATAACACTGCCCCGACAGACATGTACTAGGCATGATGGGTGTGTCAACTCATCCTCTTTTTCACTCTGGAGAATCCAATCTTCACGCACCCTAGGTAAGCAAACTATTTGTCAGTGAAGTCTCGCTGATGAATGGTTTTCTTAAGGCTACACTGTTAAATCCCAGTTCCTTACGTTGTCTTCACATTGTGCCTGTGGAAATGCTCTTACTTTCACTAGTCATTCTAATAGCCATAAGTCTACTGTAAATTATTTACGATTTGATTTCACCAAACACTTAAGTGATCAATGATCACAATACATCGCAATTTTTTCCGACCACATTTCTTCTTCAAAGATGATGGTTCACCGTTATTCTTCCAGGTTTTGATATTGCGTTGGACATTTTAGGAATGAGTAGCAATTCAATGCATCACCCAGGGTTAAATAATGTACCGTCAGCTAAACACTTTAATTACTGCAGTAATTACACCCCCAAAAAAACACAGATATGATGAATCTGCTGTCAGTACTGCAAATCCTTTGTGTCATCGCAATAGCACAAAACCATTTCATGCAGGATTTTGAACTTTGGTACAGGGATAGACCTCCATCAGATCTGGAATGGATAAAATTTTCAGCCATTCTGAAAAAACAGATTGGCCACCAGATGGCACATATATATATATATATATATATATTAAAAAAAGAACAAGATTGTAAGAACAAGATCTGGGCTATCAACACCTACGCCTTGCCCGTGATCAGGTACCCTGCTGGGAAAATAAGCTGGCCAAAGGAGGAGATAGAAGCCACGGATATCAAGACCAGGAAGCTCCTGACCACGCATGGAGGGTTTCACCCCAAGTCCAGCTGTATGCTAAGCAGAAAGAAGGAGGCCAGGGACTGGTGAGTGTCAGTACCACAGTCCAGGATGAGACAACAAACATCCACGAATACATCAGGAAGATGGCCCCAACTGACCGCGCGCTCAGTGAATACCTCAGGCTGCAGAAACCCAAGAAAGAGGAGGAAGAGGAGGAACCATCATGGAAGGATAGGCCCCTGCATGGTATGTACCACCGGCAGATAGAGGAAGTGGCTGACATCCAGAAGTCCGACCAGTGGCTGGACAAAGCTGGGCTGAAAGACAGCACAGAGGCACTAATCATGGCAGCACAGGAACAAGCTCTGAGTACAAGATCCATAGAGGTTGGGGTCTATCACACCAGGCAAGACCCCAGGTGCAGGCTGTGTAAAGATGCCCCTGAGACAATCCAGCAGCGTGCAAGAGCAGGGTGCAAGATGCTAGCAGGCAGGGCATACATGGAACGCCATAACCAAGTGGCCGGCATAGTATACA